>CM076571.1:807145365-807455906 GCA_034641835.2 Pinus albicaulis
TCTAGACTTTATTCCTACCATATAAGACTGCTTATGCATTTCACTACGGCCAATCTACTACATTTTCCCTATTACCTTTATAGAAGTATTGATAAGATGTCATACATTGTGCAAAAGAGGCCTCCTTCACAACAAATGTAGAGTCTTTTCCACCATTCTCTTATCAAGATGATTGTGTTGCATCAATTAGAGCAATAGGGTATCCCATGGTAAACATTCATCCCCCATGATGTTTTCACAAATCCACAACCTCTTCTTCTTCATAGTTTACCTTCATCATCTCATCCACCTTCCTCATTTCCTCCATCAACCCCCACTGACCATGATTCCTAATCCACACATGAATATTCTCCCCAAGAGAACTTCCCTCCTTCACCTTCTCCTAAAGCTTCAGAACAAGAATAAAGTGATGAAGAGGAAGAGGAAAATTACTGTCAAGAAGAAAGGACAAATGATGAAGGAGAAGAAAGTGAAAATGAAGAAAATGATGATGAGGAAGAAACAAAGGACAGTGAGGACGAATAAACAAATGATGAGACAGAAAGTGACAGTCATGAGAAAGCAGAAAATGACAGTCATGAGGAAGAAAATGATGAGGAGGAGGATGATGATGAAAATCAAGAGACAGGGGCAGATTATGAAGAAGAAGACAGTTCAGAACAAGAAAGCAATGATAAGGCAGATAATGCAGAGGATGATGAAAACAAAGGTAATGAGCCAAACAGTGAAGAAGAGGACAAAGACAATGAGAAAAACAGTGAAGAAAAATAAGGAGGTAGTAAGACAAATAGTGAGGAAGAAACAAATGACAGTCGAGAGACAGAGGTAGAATTAGAAGAAGAGACAGAGGCAGAATTTGAAGAAGAGACAGAGGTAGAATTTGAAGAAGAGAGAGAGGAAGATTTAAAAGAAGAGGGCAGTGAACATGATAGTGATGAATATGAAAACAGTGAGCATGATAGTGGGCAAAACAATGACAATTATGAAGAGGATAGTTTAGAACAAAGTGACAATGCAGAAGATATGGAAGAGGATGGAAATGATGAAAATGCACAAAAAATTAATGAAGACACTGACAAGGACACCTCTAACAGTGACAACATAGAAAATGATGATGGCAATGATGATGTTGCAAACACAGAGGAAGATGATGAAGAAGACACCATGATGATTGATAGCCCTAAATATAATGACAATAGTGTTGCGCCCTTAGTAGAGGGAAAGTAAAAAATGTATGCTTGGAAATTTTTAGGAGGCTTGTGAGACCTGAAATGTTAATTTATTTTCTAAAAATGCCCGAAAAGATATTTTTTTTCAGATATTTTGTGCCTTGGGCCTTGCAAGGTCTCAAGGACAATAGTGACATTTTTGATTAGCCAATAGGCTTCTAGAGACTCTATTAGGTTTTTCTCCTCCTTGATTGTTAAATAGAACATTGAGGATTCATTATTAATGTTGGCATTTGATGATTTTTGAGAGAAATACATGGTTCTTTGAGGTTGAAGAGAAATTTGGTGTTATGGAGCTTGTGAATGATTTGCGTTGATTGATGATGATGAAAGCTTTCTTGCAGGATCCTTGAGCTTGGTAAATGCTGATGCATCTCTAATTTTTTTATGTTTTCTTGTTTATCATTATGCCCATCCTTCTATGTTGCAGTAGATCAAAAAAATATAGGATAAGAAATGTTGTTTGAGGCACCTTAGTCCTTCCTGTTACTATTGTCTTTTTGTTTTCCTCTACTGGGTGTGTTTAAGGAATTCTTAGCTGCTCCTTAGGCATCCTTATGCTTGTTTATTTCATTAATGGATTAATGTTATAGTTTCCAAGTATGTTTAATGGCAATCCATACTCATTTAATGCTATCTAAACTCTATTTCTAAATCTCTCTTTGAAGTATTACTTGTTAGGTGAAGCCAAGGAGGTCTTGTTATGATCTTGCCCTTTTTCCATGCCTATCAGTTTTCCTCAAAGTTATGTATAGCTTGATTGATGATGTATAGGATTTACCTCTTCATTAGTTAGAGTTATATGTCATCTTATATGTTTTCAAACTTTCAAGGTGAAATCACTAAAGTTAGATAGGATTTCTTTCTTTATGTGTTTCACTAAATTGTTCATCTTGAATGTCTACTTGTTTAAGTATTTTCATTGAGTTAATGGTTTGCCCTATCTCATGATTATTATCTTATTCTTATCAGTATTTGAGACCTTCTTGTTTATGGGTATATGACAAATGATACTTCACTGCCCTTTGCCCTACCTTGATTCACCAACTTAATGTTCATCTCACTTCACACATAACCTTAAAGATCCATTGACCACACTAGATTTTCCCTGTGATGCACTCTGACTCATTTTCAAGATATCCATGATTTTCATAGACTCCACAACCCAATGATTCGATGACCTCGCACTCCACCTATTCTACTTGATCATTTTACCCAACCCAACCAAATAAACAAAACCCTAAACTCCATAACTAGCCTAAAATCAACTGTCTAAAGCAAACATGTTCACATCATTTGCATACAAGAGAGAGATCCCTCTCTGAGTCCAGGAAGGCTAGGTCCTAGGACTCCAAATAATGGTCTTATGTTACCCTATTCATTTGGTCTACCAATCTGCTAAATCACGTGACCCTAACATTTTGGCGATCACGGTGGGACCTTCTGAGTAAGTAACAATCTTATACCTCCTTAAGAGAATTCAAAAGCCCTTATCAAACAATATCCTGTGTTTTGAAACTACCTCATCACTATCACTAACACAATGGTGATCATGATGGAACCTCTGAGTCAGTGACAATATAAGTATCCCTTAGGACTTCAGAAACCCTTATCAAATCATAGAGAACTCAAACTATCAGCCAAAGAGTAGAATCTGGTTGATTCAACATCCTAGAAAAATGATGAATCAACTTTATGACACTCTCACAAACCCTAGGGCTACATAAAGAAAATCAGAAAACCCCAAAACATCCTTAGATTGGTTTTTTGTCAGTTATTCGTGGTGGACCATACACACATGTCTTCAAAACAACTAAAAACATCCACCTGGCGATTCCACTAGCCTCTAGTAGGCCTATTAATTCACTAATTCTCATTTAGACTCCCTGGGATTGTATCAAATCAATCCTCAGAAGTTTAGAAGCCCAGTTCTACAGTATGAGATTTTAGCAAACACTGAGAGAGGTCAACCTTCCGAAAACAGTCCTAAACTTTCAGCCTCTCTACATTTTGAGTTTGAAATCTGGCTTCACAATGGATTAGTACCAGATCTCATCCAGACCCAAATCCTCCAACCATAGTTGATGACCCAAAAAATATTTTGTCGCAAACTTATAGATCTGGAAACTTAACTACTGTTAGGACCATTCATAGAGCAAGCTTAGTCCCTGAACATTTTACAGCTTTGCAAGATCCCCAGTTTGACTTGCACCATACAAGAAACCTTTTCAGAACCAAGTCACAAAGTAAAATCGACCAGACTGACCTTGAGCCTGTAAATTTGCAGCAGAGTTCTAGTAGAGAAGCCTCTCCTTCCACACCACCTGAATTTCAGCTTCTCCATCACTTTAGCTCTTTCCATACCAAATTTCTCAGAATTAGTCGGCTAGTCCAAGTACTTCCACCACACCCATCCATACCACAATTGTGAAAACCACTCCGCTTCATCCTACACCCCCTTTCATAAACCCTCCTCTGGTAAATCCTCCATTAGTTCCCATTATGGCAGCTTGGTATGCCCCTCTGGTTTTACTACAACCCTTGGTACCTTTACCAAATGACTACCAATCCAGAATTCCGCACTTCACTGGCGATGAATCCATCACTGCCCAAAAACATGTAGATAGGATAAATGATGCCTTTGATTACATGGAAATAGAAGAAGAAACCATTAAAATGAGGATCTTTCACAAATATTAGGAGGTGAAACCAAAAATTGGTTTAAAGGCTTAGCTCCTAACATCATACATGATCTCCCTTCCCTCTACCAATATTTCATAAACAAGTGGGAAATCAAGAAAAACCCCCTGCAAATCCTTTCTGAATATAAAAATATTAAGAGGAATGTAGGGGAGAGTGTACAAGATTATTGCACCAGGTTTAACAGTGTCTACAATGCCCTCCCCCCTCACATGAAACCCCCACAAGGCCTAGCACTAGTGAAATTTCCTGAAGGCTTTGATCTGGACATGACATACCAATTGAGAGAGAGAGACCCTACAACTTTAGAAGAAATGAAAAGGGCAGCTATTAGTGTAGAAGTGAACTTGATTGAAAAGAGAGCTAGGATGAGGTCGAAAAAAAGAGTCACTTACAAAGATGAAACCATAGCCTCAACCTCTTCTTTCGATGCCAAGATAGACAACCTAGTTAGAACCATGGAGAGAATGATGGAAAGGATAAAATTGAATGAAAGAGAACCTCCTTGGGAAAATCAACCAAATCCCCAAAGCAGAAAAAAAAAACTCAAAACTTCAGAAGAGACCCTCCCCAAAATAGGCCACAAGATAATGACCAACAAATTAGGCCTCCTTTCCAAGAAAATGAAGAGGGAAGAGAGAATGAAGAACTTGAAGAAATCCATGTAAACATAATAGGTTCAGATAATGAAAATAATTTTTTTCTCACAAAAGAAGAACAAGAGTTATTTTCCCTAGATCAAACTGAAACTAACTATGAGGATTATGAAGACTACAGGTTGGGATTTGAAAATTCAATAATGGAAGTCCATAGGCAATATGATCTTAGGAGTAAGAGAAACCAAGACAACTCTAGGAAGAAAAATTTAGACTTTGCTATTTGGAAAAATCCTAAAAATATTCCTAAAAGGACAACAGACAATACCAACACCATGGCTAAGAAAACTAATCCAAATAGAGACGAAACTAGCCAACCAAGTGGTGAAAAAAGCTGCCCTAGCACCTCTACTAGTCTCCCTGAGAAAACTCTTTTGTCCAAAGCCCCAAATCATAATCAGCAAATTAAAAATGTAGAAAAATTTATGGTTGATAAAACTGATGTAAATATGCTTAAAACCCAATTACCTTTAATTTTTGAAGGAGAGATTGCTAAAATCAAGATAACTATACCTCTCATCGAATTGGTAACTCAAGACATGTACATGTCCCAAGTTTTGAAAGTTTTGAACATAGGGAACGATATAGACACTCTAAACTTGACTGATGACAAACCGGAGTTGTTGTTTGGTCCCAAAGTTGAGAGAAAATACCAACAAGGAGTTGTCCCTCCTTTCTACAAATTAAAAATGTAGAAAAATTTATGGCTGATAAAATTGATGTAAATATGCCCAAAACCCAAGTACCTTTCATTTTTTAAGGAGAGATTGCTAAAATCAAGATAACCATACCTCTCACTGAATTGGCAACTCAGGATATGTACAGGTCCCAAGTTTTGAAACTTTTGAACATAGGGAATGATACAGACACTGTAAAATTGACTGATGAAAAACCAGAGCTATTGTTTGGTCCTGAAGTAGAAGGAAAATACCAATAAGGAGCCATTCCCCCTTTCTATGTTAGCTTAAATATACATGAAACAATCTTGTATAATGCCATGCTAGACTCCGGTGTCTCTCAAAACCTCATGCCTAAAGTTGTGATGGAGAGATTAGGCCTAGAAATTAATAAACCTTACAAAGACTTGTACTCATTTAATTTGAGTAGAGTCAACTGTTTGGGCCTAATCAAGGATATTTGTGTCAATCTGGCACAAATACCTGCTAAGAACGTAGCCATGGACATAGTGGTTGCTGACATTCCGCCTAAGTATGGGATGCTTTTATCCAGATCTTTGGGAGCCAAACTTCACGGAAACCTTCAACTAGACATGTCCTATTCTACCATCCATGTTTTTAAGAAGACAAGGATACTATATCGAGAGTAACACATGAAATATATTGCTAGCAGTCAAGAGAGGCCAAATAACACTCCTCTTTATTCCATTTACTCAGATCTTGATTCCTTCATCTTGTGTAATGAAGAGAACATTAATGATCAAGTAAGTGAAGTTGAGACAGATATAGGCACACTACAACAGTCAAACCAGTCTCTGTATGATGAAATCAACAGTCAAAACTATAACAGCCCTAAACAACCACATGATGATAAAACTGAACTTGACTTTCTGTAAAGTTAAAATGAAATTTCAAAACCAAAAATCAATTTAAAATCTGAATCAGGTTACTCAGATAAAGGAAAAACCTCCAAAATAGAATTTTTCCCTTTTTTTAATCCAGAAGTGCTGGAATACTCTCACATAATAGAAATCTTTAGGAATTTGGATCAAGAGAGTCTTATGTTTATGCCTTACATAGACACCTCATCATCAAAGATTTTTGTCCCTTCAGAAGAATTGTTGACTCTCACAAATATTGCTATGGACCGTAAAGGAGTATCTACTCGGATTGATATAGAGGAGTATAATGTGGGTAGCCTAGAAAGACCCAAAATGATTAAGTTATCCAGATCTTTGTCATTATACATAAAGCTGAAATACATAAGGCTATGCAAGAAGTTTCAGGATGCTTATATATATAGTGATGAAAACTTAAAGCCTTGTGACACAGACATTATTCAAAAAAGGTCTCCTTCCAAGAAATACCATGAAACCCTTGGGTAAATTGTGTCACTAGCAAAGAAAGAAAAAGGATGCAGACTGTGTATAGACTTTAGGTACCTAGACAAAATCTCCATGAAGTACAAATACCTTTTTCCCAAGATAAATCATCCTATACAAAGGGTAGGAATTTCTAACAAAATGTCATTACATGAGAGTGTTTTAGGTTATCATTAGATGATACCTCTTCCGATCAATCAACATCAAGCCATTTTCAAAGTTCCTTGGAGCAACTACATGTTTGACCAAATTCTTCCTGGGTTATGGAGTTTTGAAGATGTCTTCCAAAGAGTCATGACCCATGTTTTCAACTACTTCACTATGATATACATTTATGACATCATCATCTGTTTTGAATTTGATAAAGAATACCTTTTCCACCTAAGAAGGATCTTTGACAAAAACAAGTTTTGGAAGTGAGACTCAAAGAGGAAATACCAAGGAGAGCATGGTCTGTCTAATTTTTTTTGGAAAAATCCTTACACCATGCCCTCAAATGGGGGTAGCCATGTTTTCTGTTTACAAGAGTTGAATGAAAAGGGGTTCTTTGAAGACCCTATTGATGACAGGGTGCTCAAGTACCATGGCTGTCAAGACTCCTTAGTTTAGAACTTTCATTCATTGTATATAACATTGCATGAGAAAAATCATAAAAAACACAAAAAACATAGAAAGAAATAAAAAGAGGGAAGATTTGAAAAGAGGTATAGCCCCAAACCCATAAAATAGTAATGCTGAAAGTGTGCAAGCCTAAATGCCACTGCTGGTTCAAAAATAAGATCTTGTTTTAGTCATCTAGCCTAATCATGGCTGAAACATGTTTTTGATTTTGTGTTGATAAGTTAGTGAAAAAGAGCTTGTCAAATCATTCAAACTTGGCTTGTCAAAAAGGATAGATTAGGAATGAAAGATGTTGGTTCCACATGCTCAAAACTGAACCAAGGAGAAAAATGGGGATGCATAGAAAATGATATATCACAGCCCTTATTTTTCTAGTGTTGTTTTTACAAAAATAATGTTTGTGTGCAGCTTGTTCTAATGCCAAAACCCATGGTAAGTCAGATTGCCTAATCCTGATTTAAACCATGCTTTCAATTTAATGTCTATAGCTTAGAGAATGAAGTCTATCATACAGCCTAATCTTGGTAGTCAGTTAAACTAGGTAGAGGATAAAACGAGTTCATTAGCATAATTTGAACTCTTGGAAGAAATAAGATAGAAGTAGATAGTTTATTTTTTATTTCAAAATAAAAGGAATGTCAAGGGTTTTCCAGTTCAAGTGCACCCAAGGAAGAAAAATGCTAGGCCAAGTAGGTTGGATAGGTAGAGATGAAGTTGAGCTAATCGTGTTTTTCAGATTATTGAGATCACAACTTCAAAGAAGCATCAACAAATGAAAAGAAAGAACAATCTGCCCAATGGATAAGGCATTGGTCTTCACAAAACCAGAGATTTGAAGTTCTGGACATCTCCTAGAAAGTAGCTGCCCTCCCCAAGTGGAGCCACTATTAGTCATCAACAATTTTTTGCTTTCTATAGATGACTAAATGTTTATCCTAGATTTCTAGATACAAAATTCATGAATATTGTGAGTTCTAGAAATCTCACTGCCTTCATTATCCTTAGGATAATTTTTTCACTATATACCATCCTATCATGTCATGGTCAGCCTATCACTCCCAGAAGACCCATCATGGGCTCATGCCACTCATTTTCACTATTGTTTTCCACCTCTGACCTTACCACTCTATTATGACTTGCCTAACATTTCTAATTCCACCTTGTATTTCCAAGTAGCATAACCTTTTCCCCTATTCACCAAGTGCCTCAAGCATTGGTGGTTTTAAGCTACCTTTCTAGGCTCTTTAGCTAAATCAAGATCAGTAGTTTTGGGTCTGCAATGCATAAGTTTGTCAAAAGCTTTGTTATGCACCTACAGACCCCAAGTCAATCTTTCAGCCAAAGACCAAGTTAAAAGAGCCTCCCACTAGGTCACTAGGGTTTCATAAGTTGTAGGGTTATTTTGGATGCTCTTAATTAGAGTTTTTCATGTGCCAAGAAGGTAAATCAAATGAAAGGGAGGTAAGCAACTGTTTTTCCAAGTTTGATAAAAATCCTTCTAGGAAGACCTCCTTGGTCAAGGCACAATTTTTTCAAAAGGACAACTTCCCATCTTAAAACATTTCTGCAGGAATGATTGAGATGGATATCAACAGAAAGGAGGTAAGGTGAGAGGCCATTTCCTTTCTAAAGGAGACCTACAACAAAGAAGAAAAGGCATGCCTAAGTTCAAATAAAATCAGGGTTTTTAGGACAAATTGGCTAAACAATATTGTCAACCAAGAATCCAATGCAGAAACCACAAGGATGGAGGTACATTAGCACCACTGAGCATGAATTGAAGATTTATTAAAACTAAAAATGAAACCTCCATGATGACAGCAGGGAGATAATTTAATAGGCTCTTGAAGGTGACCACCAAGGTCTGCCAAGTTGGAAATATTTCACTGTCTCAAAAGGAGAGGATATGGACAAAAGGAGATAATGACAAAGCATGATTGTAAAGACTATGGTGATTGTGCGAGAGATATCTATTATACCTCTGTAAAATCAGTGAGAGGGGAAGAAACTATGTTTTAAAGATCACCCACACTTAGAGATATCAAAGGGGATAAATATAGGAGTTCCAAACTTCATAATGAAGGCAAGAAACATTTTGACATTGATAGGGTAAAGGCAGGTCCTTCAAAAATTGTTTTAAAGAACTCACCCTTACTAAATGAGTTTAAAGAGATGTGTTAGTTTTCAAATGATAGAGAGGGAAAGTTTTTAGGTTATGTTATGATAGAATGGGTAAGAACAAAGTTTTAAAGCATCAAACAGGTCAAAGAAATAAAATCCATCATATCAGTTACCTAAGAACAACAAAGAGGAAAGCTTGAGATGAGAAGAGATAATTTTTCTGTTTTAAAGTCACCTCCTACAAAAGAAAAAGGGATATCAGTGATAAAGTGACAAGATGAAACTCAAAACATTAGCAAAAGTGGGTGTCTAGTTTTAATTTATTTTTACAAGGTATAAAAGCATCTCATTTGTCACTCAAGCCCATTTATCATTTGCACAAGAGAGTGAAAGGTTTAAAAAGGGAGATTTAGGGATTTCTGGTAGACTTTTGGCAGGAAGAACTCGATGCTACACTCTTGGAAAACCTCACTATGCGCCTGTGTGTGCATTCTTCAGAAAGTATAAAGGAGCGCTACGCATATGAGAAAGGATGTTGCAAATTTATCAACGTTCAGATCCAGTAATGTGTAGAGGTCTGACTGGCCTGGGTGCTATGCACAGGAAGCATGCAGCGCAAACCCGACAGTGTGCAACCACCCGAGTGCTACTCTCCTGTGCTCCGTTCATGAGGGACCCAACAACATGTGCAAAGGACTGACAGGCCCAAACTGCTACGTGCACGGATGTTTAGAGTGGCCCAACAACTCTTGCATCTCTACCAGTGCTACGCGTTTGTTTGTTCAACACTGCACGAAGACCGCCCGACAGGCTCAACTGCTATGCTCCTATGCTACGCATTTAGCTAGGAAGCCCTTCAAGCATGTGTAAGCCTCCAAAAACCTCAAAGCTCCTCAAATCCTCTGCTTGGTGCCTCATGAATATTTTTATAAGAGGTATTTAGATACCTTCCACCCTTTCATACTGTCTAAAAGGTAAAATTATAGAGAAATGTAAAGAAAAAATAAACCCTAAAGGAAGAGAAAACCTAATCTCCTTGCTACCAATATTGTTGTTTAAAGGGAACTCATCCATTTACATACTGAAGGCACACTGAAACTTTTTTTCTAAAAAGCTACTCATCTCCCAAAGAAATATCTCCATCTGCAAAATTAGCCTCCACACTGCTAATCCTTGAAATTACTATCTCCTCACCATCCTACTCACCCTCTTCATATCATTTCACAAGAAGTTTCAGGGTTTTTTATTTCAAGGAAAGAATAAAAGATAAAAATGTCTAGAGAAGGAAGTAGTGGCAGTGGCAAGGGAGACCAAAGACCTAGGGGACAACAAAGAAAGGGTGGAAAAGTAAATAGGTTTGAACCTTTGAACACCAAGGAGTTGATAGCTTCCCCTACAACAGTTGCATATTTCTAGGAGGTGGGTTGTTTTGATTTTTGTGAAAAAGTATAGAGAGTCCAAAGTCACCCTGAGTTGACCAGAATTTTTATCCTCAACCTCCATGACCATCAAGTGCATCTAGCTGGGGTAAATTTTGAGCTATCCACCAATACAATTTCTATGGCCACTGGGATACCTTGTATGGGAGAAAAATGGTTCAAGCAGGTGAATTTGGATCTGAGACATTATCAACCTTTCTTGAAACCAAGATATCAAGTTGATTGCAAAACTATTTTTCCCTTTTCCTATTTTTTGGAGAGATATCCCCCCTTAATGAAAGTCATCATGAAGTATTTTAGATGCGATGGCAGGTTTTGTAGACTTTATTCCTACCATATAATACTGCTTATGCACTTCACTAGGGCCAAGATGCTACATTTACCCTATTAACTTTATAGAAGTATTGATAAGATGTCATACATTATGCAAAAGAGACCTTCTTCACAACAAATGTAGTCATTTTCACCATTCTCTTATCAAGATGATTGTGTTGCATCAATTAGAGCAACATGGTATCCCATGGGAAGTGTTCATCGCCCATGATGTTTTCACAAATCCACAGCCTCTTTGTCTGCAAAGTTCACCCTCATCATCTCATCCACCTTCCTCCATTCATATATCAACCCCCACTAACCATGACTCGTCCTCTCCACATGAATCCTTTCCTCAAGAAAACTTCTCGCCCTCACCTTCTCCTAAAGCATCAGAATAAGAAAAGAATGATGAAGAACAATAAGAGAACAATGACAAAGAGGAAAATGACAGTCAAGAGGAAGAAACAAATGATGAGGCAGAGAATGATGAGGAGGCAGAAAGTGACAGTCGTGAGGAAGAAGAAACAAATGACGAGGAAGAGAATGATAATGAGGCAAAAAGTGACAACCATGAAGAAGAAATAGAAACAAATGATGAGGAATAAAATGATGATGAGAAGGATGATGATGAAGATCAAGGGACAGAGGCAGATTATGAAGACAAAGGCAGTGAGCAAAATAGTGAAGAGGAAGAAGAGACACATGAAAAGGAAATAATGAAAAGGTAGATTATGAAGAGAAAAGCAGTGATAAAGAGGATAAAGAAGAAACAAATAATGATGATGAGGCAGATGCAAACAATGATGAAGAGGAAAGTTTAGAACAAAATGATAATGCATAAGATATGGAAGAGGATGACAATGATGAAAATGAAAACAGTGAGGACATTATAGAAGACAGTAAAGAGGTTGAGGAAAATGAGGATGAAAATGCACAAAACAGTAATGAAGACATTGAAAAAGACACCTTTAACAGTGACAACACAGTAAATGATGATGGCAATGATAATGTTGGAAACACAAAGGAGGAGGATGAAGAAGAAAACATGATGACCGATAGCCCTAATAATGATGACAACAGTGACTCTATGAACCAAAAAAGCAGTCAAGAGGTTGATGACAATGGTGAATATCATAACAGTAATGCTAGCATGGAGGAAAATGCAAGTGACTCTCAAGAGGACAGTCAAGAACACAGTGAAAAAGGCATCAATACATATATCATTGATGAAAAGAAAGGCAGTCTTGAGATCAACCATGATGAGGGCATTCTAGTAGAAAAATTTGGATTTTTTCCTCGCACATATCAAAAGGGGTCAAGGCTTGTGTTTGTTGCCTCCAAAAGGCAAGGGACCATGCCATCCATCTCAACTCAGCCATTAGACAAAGGGAAGCAAAAGGTAAACAAAAAATAAGAATATCATGAGGTCGAGAAGGATTTTGAAATCATTCAGGTGGATAGTGATGAGGAGAATGAAGCAAGAATCACAAACTTGCTCCTCCAGGACAGAAATGCACAAATTAAAGATCTCCAAGCACATTTGGATAGGGATAAGTGTGTGAATGATGCCCTTAACTTGGATAATAGGCAACTAGGAGCACATATTGCTATCTATGAATCTAGAGCCATCAAGGCCCGGAAAGAAGCCCAAAAGGCATAGGTGATACTAGAAGAGTTCATGGGCACTTATGAAAAGAGTGAGGATGAGGAAGGAAAATCTAGGAAGAAACCTAGAACGATGGGATTGAAGAAGGCATTGGAAAAAAAAAGGGAGCAAGAATCAGCCCTAGCAGAAAAACTCCCTTTAGATGAGATTTTGGCCATGGATATAGCATGATCTAGAGCCTTGGTTGGAGAGAGCCAACATACACTTGGAGGCTAAATTGAAGAAAGCAAATCAAGATCATGACCCCCAAAGAAGGATGACTAAACATTATGCCCGGAGAAACCAAATTGCAAGGGTTAAACTGAAAAAGGCTCAAACCAAGATCCAAGTAATAAAAGAGGAAAAGGGCCAATATAATATTGGAATATTGGCACAAGCTTCTCTATAGGTATCTTAAAACCCTTGAGGCACACATCCACCGAATTTGGGAGAATTTTGACAAGTTTTTGTTTCTTGCTAATTTTGAGGGGCAAGGGGGTAGCACCCATGGTGATAATTTTTTTCTCAGAACATATTCAGGAGGAAAGTTTAACATTTTGTGAATCCTCAGCTTCATTATGGCATGCTCACAAATTTTCATGTCAATTGGAATTGTTTTGGTCCTCCAAAAGGGTCAAAAACACCCTAATTTTCACCTTTCTACCTAGTTTTCAGAACATGTGCTGCACGTTTACCAGTGTTGGAATTTTTTATTTTTTAATAGGTTATATAGGTATAATTAATTAACTAGGGGTAGATCTAGAAAGTAGACTCAAAGGGATTTCAAATGGGCCTTCACGGAGCCTATTTCGACATCGAGAAGACCTTCAAAACATTGTTGCAAGTTGACCCAGTTTTCCTGCTCCAGTGCTACGCCCTTGGCATGGAAATTCATCTTAAAACACAGTGCTACACCCTTAGCAGAGGAAAAGTCAATAATGTATGCTTGGCAAGTTCTAGGAGGCATGGTAGAGCCCAAATGTTAATTTCTTCGCTAAAAATTCCTGAAAATATATTTTGTTTTTGATATTTTATGCCTTGGGCCTTGGAAGGTGTCAAGGACAATAATGACATTTCTAATAAGACAATAGAATTATAGAGACTCTATTAGGTTTTATCCTCATTGCTGGTTAAATAGAGCATTGAGGATTCATTGTTGATGTTGGAATTTGATGAGTTTTGAGATCAATACATGGTTTTTTTGAGGTTGAAGAGAAATTTGGTGTTATGGAGCTTGTGAATGATTTACTTTGATTGATGACGATGAAAGCTTGCTTGCAGGATCCCTGAGCTTGGTTAATGGTGATGTGTCTCTAATTTGTTCATGTTTTCTTTTTATCATTGTGTCCATCCTTCTATGTTGCATTAGATTAGAAAATTATAGGGTAAGAAATGTTGTTTGAGGCACCTTAGTCCTTCATGTTACTATTGTCTTTATGTTTTCCTTTGTTGGGTTAGTTGAAGGAATTCTTAGCTGCTCCTTAGATCCACCTACGCTTGTTTGTTTCATTAATGGTTTAAGAAAGTAGCTTTCAAATATGTTTTATGGTCAGCCATGCTTACTTGATGCTATCTAAACTATGTTTGTGGAATCTCTCTTTGATGTGTTAGTTGCTAGGTTTAGCCAAAGAGGCCATGTTTTGATTATGCCCTTTGTCCATGCTTCAGAAGTTTGTCTCAAAGTTCTTTGTAGCTTGATCAAAATATTTCTAGGAGTTCCCTCTTCACTGATTAAATTTATTTGTCATCTTATATGTTTTCAAACCTTGAAGGTGAAATCACTAAAGTTAGATAAGTTTTCTTGCTATCTTTGTTTCACTGAATTGTTCATCTCGAATGTATATTTCTTTAAGTATCATCATTTAGTTAATGGTTTTCTCTATCTCATGATTATTATATTTTGCTTATCAGTATTTGAGACTTTCTTGTTTATCGGTATATGACAAAGGATACTTCATTGCCCTTTGCCCTACTTTGATTCACCAACTTAATGTCCATTTCACTTCACACATAACCTTAAAGATCCATTGAACATACTATATTTTTCATGTGATGCACTCTGATTCATAGTTGAAATATCCATGACTTTCATAGACTCCATAGCCCAATGATTTGATGATCTCTCACTCCACCTATCCTACTTGGTTATCTTACCCAACCAAACAAATAATAAACCCTACACTTAACAACTAGCCTAAAATTAAACCCTAAAAAGCAAAAAGTTCACATCCTTTGCATACGATAGAGAGAGCCCTCTCTAAGTCTAGGAAGGCTAGGTCCTAGGAATCCAAAGACTGGTCTTATGTTATCCTGTGCATTTGGTCTACCAATCTGCTAAATCACGGGACATTAATAGTAAAAATACTTTTTTCTTCATTAGTTATTGATATTACAATTTGATAAGAAATATTGTAAAAATGTTTAGCTCTCACTCTCTACTATAAATAAAATATTATGTAAATATGTGAAGTAACTTAATTTTATATTATTTTGATAAACTTAATGTAATTATTACAAAAATTATATTTTCTAGGAACATGTATTGTTCTTCTACTTTTTAAAAATATATCGCTTTAAAAAAGAAAAAAAGAAAAAGAAAATATTAGAGTTATAAGTTTAGTTCTGTAGTCTACACAATCCATGTGTTTAATGAAATTTTCAAATATATAAATTCAATTATGCATTGAAAAATAAAATTTAAATAATGAAAATTTACAACATTATATATATAAACCATAGATTTACTATAAAAACAAAAATAATTTTTAAAGTTTTATATTTGAAAAAAATATTACATTTAGAAAATTTGATCTCTCGGTATTTGCTAGATTTATGATTAAAATAAATCTATACTTATTAATTTTACATTAATATGAAATAAAAATTAATTTTTAAAAATTACAATACATTTATTAATTCCAATGTAGTTGCGTGTAGGTATTCCTTGTATTAGACAGATCAAGTCTCACTTGCGGGGAAATCAATTCCTTGTATTAGATTGATAAGTCTCACTTGTGAGAAATCAATTCCTTGTATTAGATTGATAAGTGTCACTTGTGGGAAAGTCAATTCACCCGTTTAGATAACCTTTTCGTCTTAGTGTTATAGTTTCACCAAATATTCCAGTTTGTCTGGCTTTTGAAATTCATATTTTGGGAGGATGCTATCCAATTATGCCATGGTAAGTATTTGAACATTTTTTTCTTTCTATTTTTGGAAGTATTTGGCTATTTTCGAATAAATATTTGAACATTAATTTTTTTGGGGTTACTTCTTTATGTTTACGAAGTCATGGAAGCAATGTAGCATTAGTCCATATATATATATTTTTTTATATAGCTAAATGTCATATTAGTCTATGTTGGTAGTTTAAAATATGATGTCCCAATTATGTAATAATAAATATTCGGCATTCTTTTATTTTATTTTTGGAATTTCTTAGATATTTTCTAATTAATCATGTTTTATATGGTTATATTTATGAAATTATTTAGATATTTTCTAATTAACCAGGTTTTATATTGTCTTTTACAACAATTATGGCATTTATAAATACTATATGTATAGCAAAAAATCATATTATGTTATATTTTCAAGTTTGAAATCGTATGAGTCTATTGGATTGTTTGTTTGTGCTTTGTTAATGTATATTTAACACTGCAAATTTTATAATGATGATATGTAACATTATATTTTAGAATTAGGTAAGGTTTATCTTGAAACTATATTTTCTTTTTGTAATTTAACATTTTATTCATTCATCACAAAAAAAAAGTATATTATTAGCAAAATGTAAGTAGTCTCATTCCGAACAGGTTTGTTGATTATTGTGATCAACATATGAAAAAAAGAAGGAAAGAAACTAAAGACATCATCCACAACCTAGGAGGAAAAAAAAAAAAATCTTAAAACACATAAAACAAAGAGAACACTTATAACCATGCTAGTCATCTGATGTAATTGTAGTTGGGTTGTCTGGGGCTGTTCCAAGAGGAGGTGGAGGGAGGAAAGAACACTGGACATGCTCTTCAAAGTGAGCCATCAAGGACTATAGCTTCTCCACCTTCTCGTTTAGCAGGTTCTATTTGCTCAGACCACCACAACTCATTCTTAGATATGGAACAGAATATAGTGTATTTTTCTCAGAGTGGCTATGAGCATAGCATGCTCTTCCTAGGGGATTTGTCCTGTTGTTTCGAGTCTCTCCAACATTGACTGAATCAATTCCCTATAATTCTCCAAACAACATTGTTGAACAACCCTCTTTCCATGCCCCACACGGCTTGCCTTTCCTCATTGACCCGTGTTGCCACATCGCATCGCCCCACCCCATTGTTGAGGTTGCGGAGTGTGACCCCCACACCCGACCACTGAGCCACCATGACCACGATCGTTGCACACTCCAGATGTCCCCCACCTCAAACAACCAATAGTCTTGCCACCCTGGCCAACCTCATTTTTCTCCTCTTCCATTATTTTCTTTTCCAATTAAGGCTCTCATTCCTCCGTTCCAATCAAGCAGGCTTCATCAGGGAGGAGGACTAACCACAACAAGGAAATATAAGCATTCTTACATAATTGATGCCAGTTTAAGGAAATCGAGCAAACTAATGGGTTGGTACAAAAACTGCAACTCTAACCATCATATTTTCCCCTTCCCTCTTTGAAGAGAGTACGCACAACCATACCCACAATTTCTAGGAAGCAATATGGGGTTGAGCCCGTAGTTCACCTCTCTTGCTCCGTCGTTGGATGTCGGCTAGCCCACCCATCCAAGGGGCTTGCCACAATGATCCCTAAAGCAAAGACCGTTGAAGCTTATAAAACCCCGAAGAGGAGATGCGTGAGATGGAAATCCAATTTTCATGCAAACACAGAGAGGAATCCTCTCATATGCAATAGGGCCACTATATGGCTTGAACCTCCAGAAGCCACACTCTACTCATGCATGAATACATCGAATTCCACACGCCAGAGAAGAAATTTGCCAACTTATAAACCCAAAATCCAAGGAGGGAGTGTCAATGATGGGGCCACCACCTTTCCCAAACAATGAACACTCGCTTCTTCCTACTCTCGCTCGCAGAATAACAATAGCATGCATTGAAATAAGACCATGCCAAAATACATACACCACTCGACATAATCGTTTGTCGATCATCTGCTCCCACTCAGGTCGAGGTTGGTGGAGGTTTCACATGGATTGCCTTTACCCCTCTTGTACATAGGTAATTGTGAGAGGACGGGGAGGTCACTCCTCGTACTTATAGCCAGGTGGTATCTATCATCACCCACGTGTTTCCTCGTGTGCCTGCATCATCACCCCATTAAGGATATCTTGATAGTATATTTATTAAAAGTTGAGATGATTAAATTTTTTAAAATACAAATCTCTTTTAGGTTTTTAATTTTAATAGAATTTTGTATTTTTTAAAAGTTGATCTTTCTAAACATTTAACAAATCTAAAATTAATAATAATCTAATCTAAAATAAACTAGTATAATACTTTTAAAAGTATTAAAATAAAATAAATTAGATTAACCTTAAGTAATACACCCTACTCATGTAAATAATTGTCATTTACTTTTTATTGTGCAAGAATTGGTAATTCTAGACTAGGTGAAAAAAGGAACATTGGATATAAAAATTTATTTTATTTTGTTTTCTTTTAAATGGTATGCTAAGTCATGGAAATTATAGGAGAAGACCCAAAAGAGAAAATATTTAGGTTCCATGTAGTTAAGACGATATTTCCTCCTCCCTTAGAGATTAAAATATCTTAGTTTTTTGAAAGCAGACAAGAGTGGCAAGAGTATAATGGAGGCATGAGGAAAATAAAGGAGAGACGTAATCCTTTGAAAATATGCCATCACTACAAGGAAAATACCCTCTAGTTGAGGTTATAAAGGAGGTTTTTAGTGTTATAAAATTGGCCAAAATTGTCAAAAAAACATTTGCTACAACATCCGTTTATGGTTACGGAGGTTTTGGCGGAGCTTTTAACAAAAATTCAACAAAACTAAAAAAAATGGGTGGTGGGAGGTTATTATGAATGTTTTTTTCATTGGTGTGCTACTCGAGCTTGAATGTACCAGTGTGTACATCTCAAAGGTGGCCTAGGCCAGTTGAAGGAAAATGCACCATGCCGTCAAAGTATAAAACCGCACCGGGCGCTGTGTTGGTGATACAATGCACAGGGCCATTCTAATTGGTCTTGGGATTTGTGCGGTTCCCATAGGACGTCTCAATGCACCGGTGCGTAGACTTATAGAAATGCACTTGTGCGCAGTATCACACAAATGCACTGAAATTTATAATTGGTATAAGTGTTTGTGAGGTTCCCATAGGTCGTACAAATGTACCGGTGCGTAGAGACACATAAATGCAATGGTGTGCAATATCACACAAACACACTGAGATTTATAATTGGCATCGGTATTTGTGTGGTTCCCATAGGTCGTACAAATGCACTGGTGTGTAATTCCACATAAGTGCACCGGTGCGCAGTACCGCACAAACGAACCGATATTTTTAATTGGTTTTGGTATTTGTGTGATGCCCATGGGTCATAGAAACGCACTGGTGTGCTTCGGAATACAAACACACCAATGTACAGTAACTAACACGCATCGGTTTTCATTTTATATTTTTTAAAAACATCGATTGGTGACAGTGCAATTATTGTGATTTTTTAAAATTCATTGTTCATCAAAAGTTGACACATCTTATAATAGTATTCATATTAATCAAATTTTTATTAATGCATTTGAATGTGATGTTTGGATTAATTTGTTATATCATATCATAATTATTGTGATTTTTTAAAATTCATTATTCATAAAAAGTCGATACATATATATCTTATAACAACATTCATATGAATTAAATTTTTATTAGTGCATTTGAATGTGATGTTTGGATTAATTTGTTATATCATATCATCAAATTTCACATCTCTTCATTATAATATTTAATCATCCATAAATTTAATCAGTGGTGTTACATTTCATAGTGACAATGGAGAACACAATAGAATAAATTAAAACACACACACACACACACACACACACACACACAAGTCAATCTTTGTCATACAAAATATGACAGTTATTGGTATCCCTTTGTCTTTCAATTGGGACACTATGTCCATTACATTAAACAAAATATTTGATTTCATAGGATAAAATTTCAAAAAATATAATGCCTTGCTTTGATATCCAAACATAGTGATCATCATTCTTCGCTTGAACTGCTGTCACTGCTAGAACTAATTCCATGACTTGGGTTATTTTCAGGAATGTTTTGTTCATGGTGTTGATTGTTTTCTTCTTCTTCACCTTCCATCTACAAACATAAAAATAAATTGCAATGAGTGTATATACATTGGTGATAATAATGAAAATTGCAATATTAAATAATATACATCAATGTGAATCGAAAAGAAATGATGTACCATTACAACAATTGATTCATAAACTATACACATTCTTTCAAAACCATGTAACATTCCATATTTCAAGATTTCATCTGTTGGTGCAGTTCCATACTTTGTTTCCTGCAATTTTTATACCCCATAACAAATCATATATTTAATACAAAAGTTTTTTTTGTTCTATTAATTATAGACAGAGATAAGTAAAACAAGATCGATATATGCTTACAAATTCCACAATTAATTTATGATATGCCAACATATACTCAAAACCCATATTTAATCCAAATTCAATCAATTTCTCTGATGGTTCTTCTTTGTATGTTAGCATCTATTTGAAGACATTCAATGATGATTTTTGTAAAACAACTTAAAAAATATAAAAATGAAATCTAGTTAAGTTGTTATAAGGAAGTAACAATTACTCACAAACTTAGATATCAACCCCTTTCTTCTTTGTCATCCTGTTTTATGTGTTGAATGGGTTCCATTTTCCTTTCTTTTCTTTTCTGCAAAAAAATACTTGAAAATTAATATTTAATGCTAAATTTTTTATTTATTGTACCTAATGATCGAAAAATTCAATGATTACATATTAAATTTGAAGCACACTATCATTGAGATGGCTCCCCCTGCGATGCAATTTTGTCCATTTATTTGACCATCTCCTTATACACCTTTTTGGACATTCCTACTGCCATATTTATGATATCAACTCGTTCGTCTTTTGAGATTTTCATAATCTTCCTAAAAATGTAACATGATAATAAAATATTTAATTTTTATATTGATATATGAAAATTTAATATAACAAAAGTGATATTTATAAATAATTCTAGACAAACATTTAAAGGAATATTACTTTTTCATTTCTTCTTTTTTGTTTTTGTACGTTTTTGCTATTAAAAGTCTGACATGTCTCATTAACCAATTATCTGGAAACTGTTACTATAGTTTAGATAAAATTTGGTTCTTGGAATCATTGGATTGGGTTTTGTATTGTAAATGGAAAGAACGTCTATACATTTGTTCCACTAGATCCCTCAAACTTTTGTAAAAGTTTTTCCCCCTTTCGTTAACCTCCAACACCACTCCAGATGAGCTAAGGAGCAATTCATTTTCATTTGCATATTCTATTTTTTTTCTTTTCTTAGAACAACATTCATTTTTTGAGTTGTTGGTCTCTGTAGAACATTAAACAGATGTGAATTAATATATTGTTTGACACATGTTATCTAATAATTTTAAGTATATTATTAATGAAAATTAAAAAAAGAAACTCATATTGGATCGATAGTATTTTTTCATTCACCTGATTCATCCTTTTACAAATTTTCCATCAAGATTTTATACTCTTCTAGTCCTAGATCATAAATAATCTTATCGAGCTTCGTCATTTTGTGGCTCTTCATGATACACAGTAAAAAATACATATTAGTTAAACTTACATATAGTTCAAAAATAATATTTTTTGTAAAGAATTTACAAAGAACTTGCATTTTTTGTTTTTCTTGATGTGTTATCAGTATTTTTGTTACTTGATCTCTTATCAGTCATTTATTTATCAATTTGAAACCTATACCATATCATTCATTAATATATTTATAAATAAATTGTCAACTTTTTAGGTAAAAAAAAAATCTCAAGAAACTGGTGCGCCATTCATTCTGTACGCATCGACGTCCGTGTGTCGAGGTATTATAAACACACTGCACAAATATTATAATAGACCGTATGGTGCTCTATGTCAACAAGGACCACTGGTGTGTTACATGTTAACCACAACACCGATTAACACAAATAAAATAATAAAAATCGTTGAGTGTTAGTTTTTGTAGCATAAATCGGTGCCTATTTTACTTATGGTGCACTGATAAAGTTTTTTTTTGTTTTTTAATTTTTTATCACAATAATTTCGTGGTACGCTAGGTTACGCTGGGCACACCGATGAAAAAAAAAATGTTCTTTTTAATTCACACAAGGGTCGACATGGATTGGGATCCAACAATGCAAGTCGTCCCGTGGGTCGGGTGTCTTAGGCCTATATTTAGCAGTACAAACCCTATAAATCTAAAATGAAAAGCCCTAATTTTGAAATCACAGAAAGAGGGAGAAGAAAGGGCAGAAAAAAAAAGAATGTAGGGTTTGTTTCTAAAATGGATCTTTTTTTTGTGCGAAACAACACGTTCGCAGTGCGCCATAATGAAATAACTCATTGGTGGAATATTTTACATATGGCACACTGAGAAAAAAATATTTTTTTAATCTTTTATCACAGTACTTTCCTGCTGTGCTGGGATAATACAACGCACCGGTGTGCTAGGTTACATCGGGCGCATCGATGAAAAAAATATTTTTTTTTTAAAATTCATGCAATGGCCGACATCGATTGGGATCCGACTATGCAACTAGTCTCGTGGGTTGCATGTCTTAGGCCTATATTTAGCAATACAAACCTTATAAATATAAATTGAAAAGATGTAATTCTGAAATCATAGAAAGAGGGAGAAGAAAGGGCAGAAACGAAAAGAATGTAGGGTTTGTTTCTAAAATGGATTATTTATTTTTTATCTTTTTTATTTTGTGTGAATCATCACTTTCACGATGCGCCATAATGAAATAGCGCACCAGTGCCATATTTTACATATGGCACATTGATAAAAAATATTTTTTATCTTTTATCACAGTACTTCTGTGGTGCACTAGGATAATACGGTGCACCAGTGCGTTAGGTTACACCAGGCACACCGACGAAAAAAAATATGTTTTTTTTTTAAATTCACACAAGGGCTGACATGGATTGGGATCCAACTATGAAAGTCGTCCGTGGGTTCGATATCTTAGGCATATATTTATCAATACAAACCCTATAAATCTAAATTGAAAAACCCTAATTCTGAAATCACGGAAAGAGGAAGAAGAAATGGTAGACACAAAAAAAATGTAGGGTTTGTTTCTAAAATGGATATATATATATATATATATATATATATATATATATATATATATATATATATATATATATATATATTGTTCGAAACAGCACGTTCGTAGTGCACCATAATGAAATAGCGCACTGGTGCCATATTTTACATATGGCACACTAATAAAAAAATATTTTATTTTTTTTATTTTTTATCACAGTACTTCAATGGTGCGCTGGGCTAATACAGCGCACCAATGCACTAGGTTACACCATGCGCACCGATGAAAAAAAAATGTTTTTTTTTTAATTTCACGCAAGGGCCGACATGGATTGGGATCTGACTATGCAAGTCATACCGTGGTTTGGATGTCTTATGCCTATATTTAGCAATACAAACCCTATAAATCTATATTGAAAATCCCTAATTCTAAAATCACAGAAAGAGGGAGAAGAAAGGATAGAAACAAAAAGAATCTAGGGTTTGTTTCTAAAAATAGATTTTTTTTATTATCTTGTTTCTGAAAACTGCAAAAAAAGTAAAAAAAATATAGAAAATGTAAAAAAAATAATAATAATTGATTTTTTTATTTTACTACGTAAAAAAACTACAGAAAAAGTAAAAAAAAAAAAACTTTAATCACGAGATCATTTGAAATTCTATGCTACAAGGTTTGAATCACCAGAGGTTTGGAATTCTGATTGTCTGAATAGTTTTGTTCAAATGTATTTCCCTGCTCCATAGTGCTTTCGTGCTCTGTTTGATTTAGGTATGTCTCCTGCAAATATATGGCTGAATTTTTTTGCAAAAATAGTGAAATAATGAAAATTATTTAGTATTTAAAGAAATGTTTTATGAAATTATATTTTTGAAAATATTTTTCCAACCATTTTTTAATTTACCGCTTTTTTTTCACTTAAAGAAAATAGAGTTGCATTTTTTTTTTATTTGCAGTTATTCATCATCGGTGCGTCACTTAATAGAATAGCACTGGTGCGTCTGTTTATAAAACGACACCGACACGCAGTAACGAAAATGCTCTAGTGTGGTGATTTGTACATTAGCACTGATAACAAGAAGTCCATTTTTAAGGCACCGAAATTACTTTTAGGTGTGTGCACCAAAATTTATTGTTGATTTTGCTCAAATGCAGGGAGAAAATATCATAATTATGTAGAATGGTAATTTCTTCAAAATCCAGCTCATTCCATAATATTTCTTAAAGTCCATCATGAAGTTCTCCCTATCTATATCGAGACATAATATTTACTTCAAATTTTATTTATATTTTCATTATCTAATTAAATTTATGTTTTTTATCCATGTCAATCATGCACAGATTAATTAAATTTATAATGTATACAAATTTGCAGATTCATGCAGATTCAGCATCGAGTTCAGATGCACAAAATATTCAAACAACTCCAAAACATCAGAAGTTCTTATCAGGAACTACATACCTCAAGGCACATTTGGTAGATGAAAATGGACAACTGCTTCACCCTGCCAATTGTAACAATATTGCATCTTCTAACCACAATCCTAGGACAATGTTGGTAATAATTATAATTGTTTGGTATATTTATTAATGTAATTATTTCAACGTTAAACCAATTTATAATCATGCAATATTGTCAACGTATTTACTAATTGATATCATATATTTTGTCCTAATCATGTTGAATATTTTTTTTTTTTTTAATTATTAGGATTATAGTGATGATGAGCGACCTACCTACCATCTTCCATTTCATATTACAAAAATGTAAAATTGAGAGAAGACTGAATGAAGAGAAAAAATCAGAGAGAAACGATACCAAGAATGGTTGAATCAACCACCGTTTTAATTCCCGCTACGTCCAGATTCACCAATTAGGAATGACTAAAACAATAGTATTTCTTCACAAGATGGCAATGGAGGCAATCAAATAGAGGTTAGTATGGATGATTACTTAAGGGATACAAATTCCATGGAGACAATGTTGTTAGATTCATTCAAAAACGATGATCAGCTAGGGGATGATGCTCATATCGCTGACACCTTTTTTGAAAGCGTTAACTTTGCTTCCACCACCCCTTTCTCTGGACCTGGTGGTTAGTAAAAGTCTACCTAGTTGGGGACAATGATGTTACTGTACAACTTGAAAGAAAATTTTGGGTTGTCGAATGCATATTTCTTGGAACTTTTGATGTAAGTTACCATAAAGTACTCCCTTATATAAATTTGAACATTAATTCCGCATTAATCGTATTTGAGTTAAAAATGGTAAATTTAATATTCAATAATTATATCGACATTAATGTACATTTATTAATATATATTTCCATGATCACCAACTATAGGTTATTGAAAGATAAGGTTCTTCCGAGTGATAATGTTCCACAAGAGGCCGCAAGAGGCAAAGAAGTTGTTGAAAATGTTGGGTGTTGAGTACATATCATATCATGCATGTCCAAATGATTGTATTCTATATAGAGGAGAATATGCAGACAAAGAGATGTGTCTGAAATGTGGGCATGACAGGTATGATAAATAAAAAAAGAAGGGTAAATCACGTACTGGTCCTCCTTTTAAGATATTGAGGCACATGCCTATAATCCCAAGGATTCAAAGGCTCGTTCGTTGCAAAGAATGAGCTATGTTTCAGGGATGGCATGCCTCACACAGAAGTGAGTTGGGAGTTATGAGAATCCCAACTGATTCAATAGCCATGAAGCATATAGAGGATACATGGCCCAAAAAATTCAAGGATGAAGTACAAAGTATATGACTTAGCATAGCCATGGATGGCGTCAACCAATCTTCCCTCCAAAACACCAACTATTCTGTTTGGACTGTAGTAGTGAACAATAACAATATCCGCCCATGGTTGTCTGTGAAGAATGAACATATTAGGTTGGCTCTCATAGTCCCTGGTAGAAGACAAGTGAAGAATATGGATGTCTACTTACAACCATTGGTAGATGAATTGAAGGAATTATGGGACGGGATAAATGTATATGATGTATCAAGACCCATCGCAGCAAAGAGGAGTATTACATTGTATGAAATATGTTATTACACGACACATGATTATCCAGGCTCAGGAGTTTTCTCTGGTAAATTAAATGTTTAATTTATTGATTTTTTTATATTCGTAACAATATTATTTCACATATTAGTTATTTAATTCGTTGTAATATTTGTTCTAATCTTCATGATACTATTTAACATGCCATGCATATTAATTGTATACAATAATCTCGCAGGTCTTGTAACAAAAGGATATTTTGGATGTAAATGTTGTGGACCTTCTCTGAAAGCTAGATGGTCCAAGGACCTACGAAATCCAGTGTATGATTTCTCCAGGGTATTCCTCCCAGAAGAACACCCTTACAAAAGAGCAGCATCCACTTTCAATGGTAAACGAGAGAGAACACAAAGGCCTCCAATAACGACACCAGTTGAATGGCTTAGAGAATATGAGAGAGAGTAGGAGAAGGAGTTCATAGAAATTTTCGATTCAAATGGGGAGCCCATGTTCGATGATCCAGAATTCTTCGACACCATGTTGAAAAATTTCCCATTGGAATGAAAAGGAAATCTATCTTTTATAACCGCCCATATTGGGAGCATCTTAAGATTACCCACTTATTAGATCCCATGCATATATTTAAAAATGTTTCATCTTCTTTATGGAGGCACATATCATCGAAACAAAGTGATACATTGGTTGTTAGGAAATATATTATTACTTCAAAAAGTAAAAAGAAACATTGGCCAAGACGATTATAAAGTAAAGAATCAGAGGTAGGCACTGGTCCCTCTAATTCATGGTTTTTCAAAGAAGGTGATGTCCCATGGATTTAAAAAAAAATGATATTTATTTGGAAAAGGAAGTTATAATGGGTGTGAGGGTGCCAACTTTAAATGGGTCTTCACTATGGGGCTGCTTCACCCTGGATGACCATTTGTCAAGGTTGAAATCACATGACCATTCAAATCTTCTAAGAGTACATATAATGTCAAAAGCATGATTTTTTTTTATTTTTATATCAATAAATTTTATCCCATGCGGGGATCATAAAACATAAATAATTTTGTATATTATTGCATGTGTTTATAACTTTGCAGTGTCATTATCCTTTGTTTGTGCATGGATGTGTTAAACATGAATTCCCTCAAGACCTAGGACATTCCATATCTAAATTAACTACATTTGTACGTTAGATCATGTCAAAGGAGATTCATGGGGCTAGCATTCCACGGTGGCATCAAGAGATAGTTGAGATTGTTTGTATGTTTGAGAAGGAACTACCGACGAGTTTCATGGACTTACAGGTTCATCTTATAATCCACCTAGTAGATGAGGTTGAATTATTTTGGGTGGTTTCTTGTTGTTGGATGTTCTTCTTAGAGAGGTACATGAAGAAATTGAAAGGTTTTTTTCAACAAAGGGAAAAACCCAAGGGGTCTATGGCAGAGGGGTACATATCATATGAGTCTTTATATTATGGCAGTGAGTACATCAAGCAGATCAATAACAAACGAAGTCTAGTGATTTTGGACGATGAAAGGGATGAAGACAAAAGAGAAGGGGAGTTGCTCCAAATGAGTGGAAAAAAGCGCTTGATAAAAAGTAAGCGACTTATAATTTTTCAAATTTACACAAAGTTAATATTCATGCTGAACTTTTATATAATGTATATTTTGATCCCTAAGTACTATAAAATGTTGGTTTGATTTCATCAGTGAATGCAGAAATTGAAGCAATCAGTAAATTCATTCTTTACAATTCTGAAGAGACACAACTGTGAGTCGCATTATACAAACAAAAGAGGATGAAATGGGATAGTGATAGGAAAGAATTCAGATGATTGAATGGTAGAAGTGTGCCTAATACAAATCATTTAAAATAAAATATGCCAAAAATATGCCCCAACAGTCGGGTTGTTGACCAAGTCAGAGAGAAATACGGTGCAACTAGTCGTTACCTGCATGTTGAAGAGGATGCGCTAAATGTAGGGATTGGGTGTAGCAACTCAGTAATAATATTTTTAATTTATATTTAAATTTGAAGCTTATAAGACATCTATATTTCATATTTAATTGTTGGGTTATTATAAGACATATGAAACTATGATTTTTTAAACTTTTTTATAATAGGTGCATTTTTTCCCATCTATGTGGGCATATGGACACCATTTTCGCACAGAAAATTCTGATGCTGGAAAAATCACAAAAGACTGTGGAGTGGAAGTCGAGTTCGATCAATCTGGTCGATCTAGCCACCATGATCAAAACCTAGTACGAGGGATGTTAGGTTACGTTGGAAAGATACAAGAGATCATCGAAGTGGATTTCTCTTCTTTCCAATGTGTTATTTTTAGGTGCAAGTGGTGGGACACCTTTGATCAGAATAATGTAAAGGAATATCGCGATAGTAGGATGATATGTATCAACTCTAGAAAGATGTGGGATGAAACTAAGGAGCCCTATGTTTTCCCTAAACACTGCAACCAGGTTTTTTTTACCCAGATGTGTTGGATAGGGATTGGTGGTTCGTATTGAGACATGACCATAGATCAAAACATATTTTTGAGAACAACAGTGTTATCATGCCATGCGAGCTAGAAGATAATGAGGGTGATCATGAGAATCGAGAGTGATATGGTACATGTGTTATTTCATCAATATTTATACTTTTTAAGATGGGGTTTTCGAAATATTATAATATGTATTTTGAATTAATTGGTAATTTGCATTGTGTTAATGTTAAAATCAATATTTCACTTGACAATTTGCAATTATGTTGATATAAAAAATAATGGTGTACGTATAAATTAGTTCCTATTTTTTTTGTATCTAAGATCATAATAAAATAGTGATAATTCTAAAGTACATGAATTTATTTTCATTATTTTCTAAACTTTATTATGTTACAATAATTCATATTATTCTAGATTTATTATTTTACAATTATTTAAAATTTTACAAATTTACAAATTTAAAAATTTTAATAAAATCATTTCACATTAATACAATTAAAATTTTAAAAATATTTTACATACAATTAGAATTATAATTACAATTTTACAATTTCATATACAATTACAATTAAAAATACAATTACAATTTTAGAATTTTACATACAATTACAATTACAATCAATTCACAATAATACAATTAAAATTTTACAAATATTTTACATGGAATTAGAATTAGAGTTAGAATTACAATTTTACAATTTCACTACAATTACAATTACAATTATAATTACAATTTTAGAATTTTACATATATACAATTACAATTTTACAAATTAAAAAATTACAATTACAATTACAATTTTACAAATTTAAATATATACTATTACAATTACAATTTTAGAATTTTACATACAATTAGAATTAAAAATATTACAATTTTACAATATCATGATAATTTAATATTAAATTAATTAATAAACATCACATTCATGATAACCATCGTACACACATCATATTTGACTAAAAAACACATTCAAAATCACTAACATCATCGTGATCATGATCATCTAACAAAACACAATTAACAATATATATTAACATCATCACAACACAAACATCAAATATACATCTCATGTCAAATAAATCATCCTATCAGATACACATCATGATGATCACCAACATGTAAATTAAGTAGAACTGGAACATGAACATAAAATACATGGACAATATATATATATATATATATAATGTCAAAAATGTACAACTGTAATATAAATGTCATGGATCAGTTGGTGGTACAACATCAATAATAGTACTATTCGAGGCCTACTCAGTCAATGGTGTAGCCTCGACGGCTGATGGTCTAGCTGGATCTCCATGATGACTGCTGCTAGATGCTAGTGGAGGCTACTCATATGGCGCGACGTGAGGTGAACGATCATGAGATGATGAGTCGTTGCTCGTGGACTGTTGATCACATGATGCATCTCAACCACGCCTATAATGTGCAATGGTCCTCCTCAGCTGCGTAACTAAGGTCGTAGCTCCTACGGCATGCCACATCAGGCTGTACATGTCATGCGACATGCCTCTCCACATCTGTAACAGCCTACCATTAGCCTGTATGTCTCTCATACGAGCAACAATCAATGTAGTGAGTTGGTCGCCCAACTCCATCCTGTATCTTCTATCAAGCCGATCGAACCTAGAAAAAGACGGTATTAGTGCACCAGTAGTAGTAGGTCTCTCTGCACTAGCCTCCTGATGGTCCTCGACATCTTGCATGCCCTGATCATTATCAGGATCCACACCTAGATCATGTGGTGGTTTCGGCATGTCCACGCCATCAAAAGACCCAATGTTTGCAAAATATATACAAGTACACAACAATAATTAGACAATATTACCTCCATCGTTTGATGACTCATCAACTGTGAAGAGGATGTTGGTACACCCTTGCCAATCCAAACTCACATAAGGATAGGGTACCATAATGAAGGGAGACTTGTCAATGCTAGGTAGCAACTACAATGCATCATTTGATTTCCTCACTGGAAACATAGTCTCGTCCCTCTTGGGCATCATCTTCCCCCACATGTGCATTCGTGCCTCAAACATCGGCCTACGAGGCTGTTGAAAAAAATTATGCCTTGTCTTTGGAACCCTCTCAAAAAATAAACAAAAATTCTCTGAAGAAAAAGGGAAGTTGACCCTCCCTTGTGAAAGAGCATGACATCTATCTAAGGCTGTACAGAACTGTCGCAAAAAAATGGCAGACCACCTGACAAGTCGTGGCTCCTGTAATAAAGAATCAACATAGTATAGAAGCCAAAAAATAATGTGTTGCCTGCCATTGGTGTTGTGTGAAATGGTGGAAATGAGAAGTGAGAGGCACCTCACCTCCTCACTACCAAATGTACCAATACTTAACTGATGTCCAACGACCTTAAAATCTGAAGGAGATAGTACTGATGCTCTAATTTATCTTTGGGATTACAAAAATTGAATCCATACTACATAGCCAGCTCGAACCTCTGGGAACAAGGGAAAATCCACCCCTCTCCTTGATAGTCCTGTAATCAAGTATATATCCTCCTCAGTGGGCGTGTACCACTGGTTACGACCAACCCGAAAAGCCTGTAGGTGGGCATTCCACGTGCGGATAAGATGTCTCAAAAACAAACCATGGCCCTTTAGGGAAGTAGCCTCCTCATAGAACTTGAGGAGGCCTACTTGCTTTAGGAGCCCCTCGGTAGCTGCTATAATAAGGGGAGAGTACACATCTCTCTCCCTCTCTCGTGCCTCCCACACGCGAACCATGTTATACTTATCTGCCTGTTTTTGTTGTTGTTCCCCCTCATCTCTCCTTTCATGTCTCTGAATGATTGACATATTAAATACAATTTTTAATTAAATGAGACATGTATTTAGAAATATACATATATAATTTTTTTGGAAAAAAAAAAAAAATACAGTCGGTGCACTAAAAAAACAATCATGCACCGGTCTCAGTGCGTATTTTTATGGAGCACACCAGTGACGGTGCACCATATAATATTCAACGCACCGGAATTGGTGCTTATAAAAATTTGTAGTGCACCATTGACTATGTATAGTGTCAGGAGAGCGGTGCGCTGACTAAACCTTACGACCCGAGGCGTATAGTTAAGTCAACGGACCAACCTCCTGCCATCATTACATAGTCAACGGTGTAGTATTTTACCATCCACACCACTGACCCTATCGAAATACGGAAAGCGGTGCATTGACAAAAATACCCGTCCCGGGTTAGTCAACGCACCGTGTTGCTGCTATTCCACTAGGTCAACGGTGCGGTCGGGTAACCGATCACACCACACCTTTTTTAAAATTTTAAAATAACACGGTGCCCCTTCGGTACCGCCACAGAACTAGTGCGGATACCGTTAGCATCGGTTTACCAGGCCACACCATTAACCCTATCAAAATGCAGAATGCGGTGCGCCAACAACATTACCCGCCTCGGGGCATATATTTCGATCAATGCACCGGGTCGCTGCTATTCCACATGGTCAACGGTGCAGCCGGGTAAACGATCGCACCGTACTTTTTTAAAAATTTTAAAATAACATGGTGCGCCTATCAATACCACCCTGGAACCGGTGCGGATACCGTTAGCATTAGTTGTGATGTGGCTTTTAAATTTACAGGCAACACAATGAACGGGTGCGAGCCGAACGGCTCGAGCGCACCGCGCGACAGTTTTTTTTCTTTCTTTTAAATGGTTAATTTTAAGGTTATTTGAAATTCTAATCCATTAAAAGGCTTAATTATGGAGAAACAAGAAAAATACCTGTACATTTTGCCGTTGAGGAGGCATATTGGCTATAAAATTTGCAAAAGAAAATTTTCCCATCGTTTTTCAAAATTCAAGCTAGAGATTGGTGGGCAATGCACAATAGTGGTGTGTGCAATGGGTGCAATGGGAGCACCGATGTCAGGGCGGCTCAGACAAGGTTAAGTTGCACCAGTTCTTGAGAGCTCTGGAGCACTAAGAAAAGTGAAAAAAGTGGTTTTTTTCCATAATAGTTTTTTATTTAGCCTTGTTCCGGCACGCAGGGTTTTTATGGGCGCACCAGTGCGGTTTCTTTATACCGCACTAGGTGGTTTTTGTTTTGGCGTATTTTTTTATGAGGCACCAGTGCGGAAGAGTTGTAAATCACTGGTGTACTATGGTAATATGATGCACCAAACAGGTGTGTATGGAGTGCACAGTGTCCAGTGTGCCAATGTTTTGTGTGCACCGATGCTTTCTCTTGTTGAACACACTGATGCGGTTTACGATGATAAGAAACATCCTCTAGTAACCTCCGCTAGAAACATATGTCTGGGGTATTTTTATAAGGGGTTCCTCAAAAAACTCCGCTAGAGGGTCTTTTCCTTGTAGTGCATCAAGGTGAGTAGGTGCACTTATGAAGGGTGTTCAATATCTAGACACGATCTAGTGGAAACACTAGATTAAAAAGGTTTTGAACTATACTTGAGGTCTTGAGGTTAAAGAACATAATATTGTCTTTAACTATTCTAGAAACTAAAGAGGCTCCGGGGGGGGGGGGAGCGCTGGACGTAATTTCCAGTGTCATAGGTTAGGTGGTGAATTTCCTGATTGGGTGTGCTAATGCAGATAAGTAACTATAATTAGTAGATCTTGTGTGATTTCTGCAATGAATATTTTTTTTAAATATATTAGCGTATTGAAAAATGGTTCATGAAATGGCACTAATGATCTTTTCTGAATGAAATTTCAATGCTACAATTTTTAGGTAGTAAGTATGTACAATGTTTCCTTTAATTTCTCTACAGAAAGGTTCATTAGAGACTTTTAACTTTCGAATGAGGAAAAATGACTAGTCTTTGTATAGTGACAATACCTGTATGAATGTGTAAATTTTATTAAAATCTGGAAGAAATTTGTGTTAAGAGTCAATAGGAAGAAAGAATTAAATAAAGAGAAACCCTACCTAAGTACATGAAGGGAATGGTTTGTAGAGAATACAATAGTCAAACCCAAATGAGTATGGTTTGGACATCACTCAAGTAATCCTTTAAACCAAGGTTAAATTGTTTAGACTGGTCTTTAGGGTCATAGTTTATCTTATATTTATTCTCGGTAATATAACTTGCATTTAATGTGTGAAGAAAACTTAAGCGATCTAAATTTAAATTAGAGGAAAATAAATGAGTATAATATTTAGAGACACGAGTTAGCCTAGAAGGTTTAGCCATTTCTAGTAGCCCACAGGTAGTCCTGGTCTAGAGTTACTATTTCATTAATAGACATAATCATGAACATTAAAATACCACTACAATTATTATGGTCCAAACTTGAATTTCTTCAGAGATATATAACTTACAAGTAATTAAATAATTACACAGACTTCAATGTAGAGTAAATGAAAAAGAAAATTATTACCAAATAGAGTCAAATTCATTAAACATGCATCAAAACCTTGAAAAAAAATACAAGGGAAGGACCCATATGAAATAGGAAAAAAAAATTCAATTATAATTACTGATTAAAAAATAACAAAAACTTGTTCCATCCTTCACTAAGTGAAACCCAGTTCAAAAGAAATATTGATCTTCTCATAATAAGTATTAATAGAATAATTGTCACGGGCTCATGTAGAAACCCAAAATAAAAATAAGTATAATTTCCCAAAAGGGGTATAGCCTTCACAACAAAGATTAAAAATGATACACCCTGAAATCTATCATAAATTAACCTTTGTCTGAACCGAGAACATCCAGAGAGTGATAATATTGTATCATCAAATGAAAAGGAAGATTTTTAATAAAATGTTTGAAGGATGTGTGTCCATAGCGTAAATTCAACCCTAGATGTAGATTAGACAAGAAAACTCGAACTTGTTCAAACTAACCTGTCAAGCACAAACATAGTTAGTTGTAACACTTGCAAAACCAAAACAAGAATTTACATGGCTTTTCAAATGGAAACTGATAATAATTGGGTAAGTCACTTAACCTGCATGTATCCCCACAACAAAAAAATAAATCTATGAGAAGGTTGCAACTCTATCATATTGACAGAGGATTACAAATTTCTAACCCTAAAGATCTTACCTCTAAGTACTAAGTTGTGGAACCCTCAAACATTCATAGTAGGCATCCTTCTTGCAACTTAGGGTGGGTGTAGCTAGTTGGGGGTTCACCCATTCTGATTTTGGAATCGTCAAGAAGAGGGGTATCAATTTTCAGTGATAGAATAACCTAAAAATAGTGGTAACAAGGATCGTTACGAGAGGTTGTAATTAATTAAGAGGAAAAATCATTAGGTAATAAAGACTTATAAGTGTGTAGGCTCACATTGTATGAGATTATTAGGGTTTGATCACGGGTTGGTAGCTACTGATAAGTCAAGAATGATAATGGGACCAAGTGTGGTCAAGGGATGGGGTGGTTACTACCCATAACCAACCCTCACACCTTGAACCACTGGATCAAAGTATGTGAAGTCAAGGTTTCAGAACATGACACAACATTGTAACCATTGTAAGCCACATACCCATCAAAGTGTCCAGAATCTTGAGTAGGGTTTTCACTTAGACCAAGTCATACGACAACGATGCTACCATGCTAAGGGTGAGGTAGATAATTAAATCCAAGGTTAACTGCTAATATTCACAATAATTTTTTCAAAAGAATAATAAAATCTAGTGTCCATCATGTTCGATGATATTTACAGCTTGAAGATAATGGGAGGGATGGTAATATTTTATCTTGTTAAACATTACGAAAGAAAAACCTCATCATAAAACACCAAGGAAAGTACTTAAGTTTCATAGTAATTAATGTGTATAGTTATTAACTAAATATTGCAAAATGGCACAACCTTATTTACATAATACCCAACCTAATAATGAATTCTTATATGGTAAATAATTGGTGGGAAAAAAAATATGTGTGTTTATATGGGTGTTACAAGTGGTATCAGATCCATGTTGAAATATTGTGGCCTATTGGGAAATCAAATAAAAAAATATATATTTATGTTCAAAAAGAAAATACAATGAGGAGAGGAGTTGGAAGTACACAAACATTGAGACCATCTGTAGAGTCTAGCCCCATACCAATTTTGAGAGCTAATCTAGAGATATGAGTTCAATTGGGATGAGAACATCAAAACCCCAATGTTGCGTTGTTAGAAACAGTTCAACAGTTAAGGGAAGAGATGGATCATCTACAGGGTGACAATGAAAGACTAATGTGAGACCAAGATCGAATATTGAAAATCGTCTCTGATCGACATAACCATAGGAATTCTATACCAAGCCCTAACAATAAAGATAGGGATGAGGAGAAAAGAAACATAGGTGAAAATATGGCTATGGGGAGCCACACTAAGATATTACAAGGGGATAAAGGTGAAAATTAGGAATAATATGATAATGTATCAAACCATAAGGAAAAAAGGAAATAGAAAATAGAGTTGAAAGGGGAATTCAAGAAAACTAAACCCCCAAACTTTTATGGAGAAATATAAGAATTCGTTTTAGCTTGGCTAATGAATATGAACAAATATTTCCAAATTTATGAGTGTGATGATAATATGAAGGAAATACTAGTGATTTACCAGCTTGAGGTAAAATCAACGTTGTGGTGGGAAGAGCTCATAAATGTTCATCCAATTGATGAGAAAGGAGTGACTTGGGGAGAATTTCAAATGTATTTCAAGGAAAATTACTTGAATGGACAATCTATGATAACAAAGTGAAGGAATTCCATGACTTCTGATTAGGACAACTTTTTATTCATGAATTTGTGACTAAATTGACATTGTTATTGAGATATGTGCCTTATATATGGGAGGAAAAGGCTAAGGTAATGTGTTTTAATAATAGCCTACCAACACTTATAAAAGAACACTCAGAATTTGATAACCCAAAAAAAATGGATGGGGCCATTCAAAAGGCACAAATCTACTACCATTAGATGAAGTAAAAGGGAGAGGGAGATAGGAGTTGGTTGAATAAAAAGGGACAAAAAACTCTCAAAATATTAGAAATACAAAAATTGGAAAAACCAAAAATATACCCAAGAGCCACCATACCAGACCTTCTCGAAATAATCAATAGAAATTCAATACACAAAATGAATCTAAACAAGTAGAAGTATCTAGTTAACCAAAGGTCATGAAGTCATAGAGACCTCCATTATAGTGTTGGGGGTGTGGGGAGCCTCATTATTACAAAAAAATTCCTCCATTGTCTGAAAGCGGAGAATAATAGTAATATTTAGGAGGCCTCTACCGTGGGAAAGGTGGATAGGAGTGATCTGAAAATGAAACTATTTGTAAATGCTGTGCAAAGTATCCCTTTCCATTTAATTAAGTGTGCAAAGTATTATCCATGTCTTGCAGGTTAAATAAAGTGTTTTTGGTAATTGTTTCTGAGTTTATGTGTGAGGAAATGTTAATTAAGTTTACTGTTTAACATATTATATTAGAAATACACAACAAGAGAAATTCACCATAGCATAACACAACAAACTGATGAGGTAGTTCACCCGTCCTGGGCTACATCCGTCGGGTCCAAGGCTCCCAATGGGCATGTCCTTTCTCTATTAAGTTTCTCAAAATGGTTATACAATGAGAAATATGCCTAAACAGGCAAAATCAACTGTGAAATTGACTTCAGAAGACAAAAATAAGCTAAAAATGGCTTTTGTTTCACCTCAAACAGTGAAATATAGCCCAATACAGCTCCATCTCCCTGATGGCCCTGGTGGCCCTTTCCTCTTTCCTAAAGAAGAAATGGCTGAGAAACCCCTTTGTTCACTCTAAAAATTGTCCCAAACACTCCAAAATTCTCAGAATAGCCAAATTTTACTAAAATTTCATTTTTTTTGGTCGAAAATTGAGAAAATTATGATCAAAACAAATTTTTGCTAGTGGCACTAGAAATCCTCCTCCAAAACTGGAGGAACTCTAGTTAAAGCCACCAAAATAGTCTGACAACTCAAACAGTCGGATCCGCACCACTAAAATCAGGGTTATAATAAATGTAACTGCAATTTAGACAAACGTGTTCACATGCTGAAAAAGTGGACGGTTTGCGCTGGCGGATAAGGGTTTAGCCCCCGCCCATGGTCACAGGCGGAGGTCTTGTGGTGAGGGGCTAACAACCGAGTGCTTATCTCAAATTTTTCACTGGCTCAATAGGGCTTAGCCCTTGGTCCTGGCACCTAGTCGTGGAACCTGTAGTCTCAGGCCCCGAGGGCTTATCTTTTTAAAACTCCGCCATTCGAAACAAACGACCTGACTAGTCGTACAACCTTCGCACGAGGCGTTCATGACACGACCTGAATGGTCGTTCACCACTGCACATTCTGCCCACCTTTTGAAGACCTAAATCCTCATTCATGTCGACTTGAGCTCACGTTCAGAGTGACCCACAGATGCCCGACTCGAATTTGCATTCAGAGTGACCCACATCTGTTCAGGTCAGGTCGGGTCAGCCCACAAAGTTTGTTTAACATGAATTTGAACCATAGGCCTGGGGCTATGTGACATCCTCCAGGCAGGCCACGTGGAACCCTGTAATAGGCCCTCAAAACATTTTAAAATAAAAAAATTTCCCATCTAATTTTTTTTGAAAAATGACAATTTTTTTTTTGTTCAAAAGTCCTGTTTTGAAGTTAATTGGGAATTTTAAAACTTTAGTAACTTTCACATACAACATCAGATTTGAGTCTCGTTCATGGTTCCAGAATCGCAGCAATGAGGCATTTCTAGTCATTTAGAATTCAACCAATTCTGAGTAGCTCCATTTTTTAGCATTTTTTCAACTTGGACACGATCACCTGATCACACCTCCCCATTGGGAAGATTTTGGACCCCAAAAGCCTTCAATTACCTGTTAATAATATGAGGGTACATATCCCTTACCTTTTCCACCTCCATCCATCTTTCCTTACTCGGTTTGTTGCCTTTAAGACCAATCCAAACATAATCAACATTTCCCCCCTCGAAGTGCATGTCCTTCTGTCAAGGATAGCATCCTCTTTCAGCTCATCCAAAAATTCTGGCAAGAAACCCTCTATGGATGGTAGCTAAATGTCACTTTCATAATCAAAAATTAAAGGAGGTTCATACAAACATAAATTTTCCACATTCACAATGGAATACATTTGCATATATGAAGGAAAATCTAGTTGAAAAGCATTATTTCCAACTTGTGTAAGGATCTTGAATGGACCATAACGAATAGGATTCAAATTTTTACCTTCTCCTTTGATTCTTTCCTTACTAATGTGCAGCCATACCTCATCTACTTCTTGAAACTTATGATCAACTCTATGTTTATCATGCCTCTCCTTGTACTTGCCTTGAACTTTTTCAAGCTGTTCTTGAACTTATTGATGTATGAGCTAAATTATTTCAATGAACATGTGAGCTTTTTCAATGTCACTATGCCCATCAATGGAAACATCATTTTCAAGAATGAAATCTAAAGGTGACTTAGGAAAATACCCAAAGCAAGCTTCAAAAGGTGAAGTATTTGTAGAAGAGTTCTTGGCCCAGTTGTAAGCATGCTGAATGTAATGCAAGTGCTCATCCCAAAGCTTGGGATGCTTGCTACAATAAAATCTCAAGAGATGTACAATGGTTCTGTTCACTACCTCTGTTTGGCCATATGTTTGAGGATGGAAAGCAGTACTCTTCTTCAACTTGGTGTCCATCATCTTCCATAAATTGGACCAAAAATTCCCAACAAATCTGGAATCCCTGTCACTAACAATAGAAGTAGGCAAGCCATAATGAACCCATACATGTTGAAAATATACATAAACAATTTTTTCAACAGTTACAGATTTCTTACATGGCATAAGAATACACATCTTGCTGAATCTATCAACTACTGCATAAAGATAATCATGTTGCTTTCTAGATAATGGTAGACCTCCAAAAAAATCCATAGAAACACTTTCCCATGGTCTACAAGGTACTGGAAATGGTGTATATAAAACAGGCTTCCTGTTGCTAGGCTTACTTGTAGCACATAATTAACAACCTCTAATGAAACATGAAACACTATCTACCATGAGAGGCCAATAACAATACCTTTGTAAATGTGCCACCGTTTTTCTTACCCATAAATGTCTAGCAATAAGAGAAGAATGAGCTTCTTTCATGATGCTTAGTCTCTCCCCCTGTGGTATACATAACTTGCCCATATGAAACAACAAATTATTATGCCAGTGATAATCATTCTCCTCAACATGATTCCCTTCACTCAAGTTAGCATACACATCCTTAAAATCAACATCTGATGCATACTATTCTGTGTAGCTCTCATGTACAACAGAATCATTCTTAAGTAAAGTAGTAGCACTAATAGTAGGCCTTGAAATCATATTAGCAACTTTATTGAAAATAAATTTCTTGTACCTTATTACCAAGTGAAATTATTGTAGGAAACCCATCCATCTCAAATGTCATGACTGCTGCAATTTACTTTGCGATTGCAAGTACTGTAAAGGCTGATGGTCGGTATGAAAAACTGTTTCTTTGCCCATCAAATAGTGTTTCCACTTTTTGACGCTTTGTACCAACGCACACAACTCCTTATCATATGTAGGATAATTGATAGCAGCACCATTAAATGTCTCAGAATGAAATGCAATAGGTTTACCATGCGGTAAAAGAATTGCACCCATGGCGTAATCACTAGCATCAATCTGAATCTCAAATGGCTGTCTCAAGTCCGGTAATGAAAGGAATGGAGCTGAACTTATATTCTCTTTCAAAGACTCAAAAGCTTTCTATTTCTTGCCTCCCCATTGAAAAACACGCTTCCTGCTTGTCACTGCATGCATAGGAGCTGCTATGGCAGAGAAGTTAGAAATAAACTTCCTCCAATACTGAGCTGCACCCAAAAAGATTCTTACCTCTGTAATGGATTTGGGAGTAGGTCAATTCAGAATGGCTTCTACCTTAGAAGGATCAATTCTCAAAGCACCTCCTCCTACTATGTGTCCCAAATAAACCAAAGAAGTTTTTCCAAATTCACACTTTGACATTTTAAGAAATAACTGATTTTTCTTCAAAACATCAAGTACTTTCTTAACATGCATAACATGCTCTTCTCTAGTCTTACTGAAAATTAAGATGTCATCTAAGTAGACAATAATGAAATCATCAATAAAAGGATGTAAGACATCATCCATTACCCTTATGAAAGTTGCAGGTGCATTGCCTACACCAAACGGCATAACAAGCCACTCAAAGAGTCCTTGTTTGGTTTTAAATGTTGTCTTCCAAATGTCACTTTCTACAATTCTAACTTGATTATAACCACTACGTAAGTCTAATTTAGTGAAATATTTAGCATCTTTTAGCTGATCTAACAAATCATCTATCCTTGGGAGTCGGTAACAATTCTTTACCGTTATCTTGTTCAATGCCCTGAAGTCCACACACATGCGCCAAGTTCCGTATTTCTTTGGAATCAACACTATCGGTGAACCAAATGGTGAAGTGCTTGGTATTATGAACCCTTTATTTTCCTCTTTATTTCAACATTCTCCATAATAGACATGCGGTACATGCCTATATTAGGAAGAGGACAATGTTGATGTAATTGGATTTCATGTTGAATCTCCCTTTTAGGAGGCAAACCTGTCGGTTCCTGAAACATCTCATGATGTGCATCAAATACATCATATAAATCTGATTTAATCTTGGAATCAAAATTTTCAAATGACTTAGGACTCACATCAACCTTGGGCTTAACCATAAGAAGTTCAAAAATCTTACTAGAATTCACTAGTCTTTTTACCTATCCCACATTTACCATCGCTATATTTGTCTTCTTGTGATGTCCTCTCACAATGAACTCCTTGCCATATTTAAAAAGATGATAATTATTTTCATGGCGATGGAAGATCTCTTTCCTGTCAAATAAGTAAGGACTTCCCAAAACAATTTCTGATATATCAAGTGGCACCACATCAAGTTCAACTGTGTCAATAAAGTGTGGAGTAATCATGAAACACAATACGCACTTTCTTGAGACTTGTAAGTTTGCATCCTGGAATATCCATCCAAGTGGATATGGATTGGGATGTGCAATGGTCTCAAATTTAAGTTGTTTGACCAAGTCTTCTGATATGAGATTTGCTTGTGACCCACTGTCAAACAGTGTGTCAATTTTTGTATGTTTTGAGACTACCCTCACATGGAACAATTCAACCCTTTCTTCCTCATTTGGATCTTGTACATGATAGTTTGAGGTACTAGTGCTTGGATTAGTTTTAGTTTACTTTCCCTTCATACTCTTCAAACCCATGGCTGCAATTTTGGTTTCGTCACCTGAATCATCACCTAAGTCTTGTGGTGTAGTTGTAGTAGCTGTAGTTTTCTTCTTTCGTATGTTTTTGTTAAACTAAGTTCCTTTTTCAGGATGAAGTTTCCACCAATTTTTCTCTTCATGGCATTCTCTTGAAAAATACATATCACTTTCTCACCCTCTTGTTTGACAGATGCATTCCTTTTTCCTTTTCCCTTAGAGGTTTTATCTTTATTTTTCCCCTTAAAAGGCTTGTTTCTACCCTCATCAAAAGTGCTTTTCCCTCTAGCCTCTAAATGCGTAGCTTGTACACAAACTTCATCTAGACAAGTAGGATTGAACATAAGGATAGTATGTCTAAGGTAGCTGTGCAAACCACCTATATATTTCAGAAAATTATCTTGACTTTGTAAGTCTACCCCTAATAAGAGTGCTCTTCTCCTAAACTCTTGGGTGTAGTCTTGTACATTTTGTCCCTTAAGCTGTCTGAAGTTTTGCTAGTTCATTATAGCCTTTTGTAAATGAGTTAATGGATAAAATTATTTCTTAATTGCAGTAATAAATTCAGCCCATGATAAAGTGATCTTACCATGTTTTTTAATTTCATCCTTGGTCTTGGCTTCCCACCATACCAATGCTACTCCATCCATTCTCAAAGAGGCTAGCTGTATCTTGGTGTCATCATCATGAAGGTTTCGTATCCTCAAGTAAACTTCCAACTATCTTATCCAATTTTCAAGTTTCTCTGCATTGACTTCACTGTTAAACATATGCAACTCAAATTTGACATCAAGCTTTAAAAATGGACTTTTACTAGTGGTTTTTAGACTTGTGAGATTGATTCCCCGAAGTAGAGGATGACGATGTAGAGGAAGAGGATGAAGATGGGGATGGTGGATCACCATTTCCTCCACGTCCTTTCTTTGAATTGTCATAACTTTTCTTTCCTCCTGAAGAACCCTCTCATTCTTTCTGGTTTTTAGACCCTTCTCCAACAAGCCTATCATTCCTTTCTTGGTAGAGTATTCTCACCATCTCCGTCATGTCCAAAAAATCCTTTTGGAATACTCGTTCCTCTTCTTTGGGATCAATGTCTTGAGGAGCTTCTCCTTCTCTTGAAGAAATTCTTGAAGATGCTTCTATGGCTCTTGGAGGTGGCTCTCTGGCCCTTCTTGTTTGAGGATTACTTTGTGCACTAACCAAGTGTCCTTCACCTCTCTTGAGTTTAAGCCTAGTAAGCATCAAAACTTGCAAACAATCAACTATATCTTTTCACAATAACTAATAAAGAGTAAAACTCTAGCTTTGATACCATCTGATCTGAAAATGAAACTATTTTTAAATGTTTTCCAAAGTATCCATTTCCATTTAATTAGGTGTGCAAAGTATTCTCCATGTTTTGTAGGTCAAAAAAAGTGCTTTTGGTAATTGTTTCTGAGTTTATGTGTGAGGAAATGTAAATTAAGTTTATTGTTTAACATATTATATCAGAAATACACAACAAGAGAAATTCACCATAGCATAACGCAACAAACTGATGAGGCATTTCAACCCTCCTGGGCTACATCTGCCAGGTCCATGGCTCTCGATGGACATGTCCTTGCTCTATTAAGTTGCTCAAAATGGTCATACAATGAAAAATATTCCTAAATAGAAAAAAAAAGCTGTGAAATTGACTTCAGAAGACAAAAATAAGTTGAAAATGGCTTTTGTTTCACCTCAAAAAGTGAAGTATAGCCCAATATAGCTCCATCTCCTTGATGGCCCTGGTGGCCCTTTCCTCTTTCTTGAAGAAAAAATGGCTGAAGAAACCCTCTTTTCCCTTTGCAACCTATCAAAAGCACTCCATAATTCTTAGAATAGCCAAAATTGACTAAAATTTTGTCTTTTTTGGTCAAAAATTGAGAAAGTTATGATCAAAACAAATTTTGCCCAGTGGCACTAAAAATCCTCCTCCAAAACTGGAGGAACTCCAGTTAAAGCCACCAAAATATTCGGATAGCTCAAAAAGTCGGAACCATGCCACTAAAATTGGGGTTTTAATAAATGTAGTTGCCAGTTAAACAAACATGTTCACATGTTGAAAAAGCAGACGGTTTGCTTTGGCAGATAAGGGTTTAGCCCCCGCCCATGGGCACGGGCGGAGGTCCTGTGGTGAGGGGCTAACACTCGAGTGCTTATCTCAAATTTTCCACCAGTTCAACAGGGCTTAGCGTTTGGTCCTAGCACCTAGTTGCAGAATCTGCAGTCTCAAGCCCCCAGGGTTTATCTTTTTAAAACTCTGCCATTCAAAACAAACGACCTGACTAGTCGTAAAGCCTCTGCACGAGGCATTCACGACACGACCCGAATGGTTTTTCACCACTGCACGTTCTGCCCACCTTTTGAAGAATTGAATCTTCATTCATGCTGACCCAAGTTCACGTTCAGAGTGACCCACAAATGCCCAACCTGAATTCGCGTTCAGAGTGACCCACATCTGTTCAGGTCGGGTCGGGTTAGCCCACAGTTTGTTTTTAACATGAATTTGAACCATAGGCATGGGGCCATGTGGCAGCCTCTGGGCAGGCCACATGGCACCCTATAATAGACCCTGAAAACCTTATAAAAAAAAAAATTCCCATCTAATTTTTTTTTGAAAAATGACTATTTGTTTTTGTTCAAAAGTCCAGTTTTGAAGGTCATTGGGAATTTTAAAACTTCAGTAACTTTCACATGCGACATCGGATTTGAGTCCCGTTCACAATGACATAATCATAGCAGTGAGGCCTTTCCGGTCTTTTAGAATGCAACCAATTCTGAGCAGTTCCATTTTTGAGCATTTTTTCAACTTTGACATGATCACCTGATCAAGGAGCATACCTAAGATCAATGCCGATTTAGAAGATCATTAATCAAAATACCAACCTACTATGATTAATTTTGAAGGTAAATTATTTGATCATGTTGTATCCATTTTAATTGATCCAGGGGAAATTTTGAGTTATGTCATCCTTAGGCTAATAGAAATGTGTCCTTTACAAACCCATAAATTTAAGAATCCTTGGTTGGTACAGTAGGCCACTGGGGCAAAAAGAATGGTTTCAACTAAAGTAAATAATTTTACTATTGAGATAGTTGGTCAACAAATTAGTGAAAATATGAATGTGTTACCCCTAGGGTCTTATGATATCTTAATAGGTATGGAATGGTTGGAGGAGCATTGGTATTTGATGAAATGCAAGGATAAAACCATTATTTATATCACTGAGGAGGGTGTTAGACAAGAAATTCAAGGTTTAAGGAGACCCATAAAGTTGTGACCGATCACAACTTCTCAACTAAGAAAATGTAGTAGGAAGGGTTTCCAAATCAATTTTGTTCATGTAGGATATACCAATACAAAAGATAATACAACCACGTTATGAAACTTTCCAATTATTGAAAAATTTTCTAATGTGTTTCCGGAAGAAATTTCGGGGCTACCTCCCAAGGGAGACATATATTTTACTATAGAATTAATTATGGGGGTTGCACTTGTGTAAAAAACCACTTATCCTATTAGCATACCTAAACTAACTGAGCTAAATATGCGTCTACAATAATTACTTGATAAGGGATACATTCGCCCAAGTGTATCACTTTGGGGATCCCCTATGTTATCCTTTGATCCAAACGGAAAGTGGCATATACCCATGGTATTTATCCACCCATGGTATTGTAAGTGACATCTAAGCATGGTATTCATTAACCGATGGTATTTATCCACCCATACTATGTATCACCCATGGCATTCATCACCTACGATATTGTAAGTGACATCTGCCAATGGTATTCATTCAACCATGGTATTTACCCACCTATGGAATTTACTTGTGGTATTGTAACTAAAAAATTATCTAAGTAACAAGTTGCATCTCGTAAAAGGATAGATATTCCACCATAATGTAGCTTCTACAGTTATTCTTTGTTTTAATAAAACAAGTTTCTTTGTGGTTTTCTTTTTCGTGTGTTCTCTCTTTTTTCTTGCGTTCTAATTTTGTAGATCTTGTTAGATCCATTTCAATTTTTTAGATCTTGGGTGCCTCCCCCCAAAATCCGGATCAATGGTATCATATTTAGGTTACGAATCCATGGGAATGAAGGTTTGAATTATATTTTAGTTTCAACATTTTTCATCCATCCTTACCAAACTCCATTCAAGTTCCACGACCTCCATAGAGCACTTTCTTAGGCAAAGAAGGAAAATTTGTTTTTTTATTTTTTTGTAGAAATTTTTGGGCGACGAGTTTGTGGAACAGATCTGAAAATATTCGTGAAAAATGTTCAGAAATAAAGCGCAGATATGGACTCCTTGTGAAAAAATATCCAATTAAAAAAAATGAGTCGAATCGGCGTCCGAATGAGGGAGATATTGCTGACTTAAAATCAACAGTGTTATAGAAATATTTCTAACCACATTTTGTGGAGGACGACTCTCTTGTCATTTTTTGTAGTTTTTAGTGAAAATTTTCATAAAAATGATTATAGATCTGATATTCCCTTGAAAAATCACCTGATTTAAAAAAAACATTCGGTTGAATCAGTGTCCAGACGACATAGTTATCGCTAATTTAAAATCAATTATTGTTCTTTTCAGAAATTCTGTGATGGTGGGAGAGTTGCAGTGTGAAGCTGAGTTTACATAGTCTCAAAATAGCGATTTCAACCACATGGGAAGCTGCATAATGATCATTCTATTTCCAAAAACATGTTATAATAAATTTTCTGAGCTACATTGACCGATTTATGCCAACTTTAAATCTGGAGCAACATTCAGAGCGGGTTCCCTTTGGAGATGTGCCCTTTCACCCTGCTTTAGTAAGCATCTGATTCACACTCATCAGTTTAAAAATAGCAGCATTCAACTTGGGTTCTTTAGATACGTTTCCTCCCACCCCAGGATATGTAGGCACCTGCTACTTCATCAATAGTCATCATCACGGTTATGGGTCAATCGCACAAAATCTTACTCATCAAAGTACATTTGCTAGGATGCACACTTTTAGCATCATTGTTTGTCACAAGAATTACAGGGTATCTCTATCTTAGGATCTTCATTTGTCCTGGTTATGGGTCATCCATGATCAGAAACTCAATTGGGGGCAAAAATTTGCTAAAAAAATAAAATTGTTTGGAATCGCTATGAACCTAAATGACCAGATAGGCCTCATCGCCTTGATTTTAACGCATTTCATTTCATCAAAAAACGAATCCATATGAGAAAGTTAGAGCCTATTTTATGCTTCACCAAACATGCAAATTTAAAAAAAAAAGTCAAACAGGGTCAAAGGCATCAATTTTTTTTTTCAAAATTTGGTTTTCCTCTCGCTAATCATGTGCTAACACCTTTTAGCTTGTGGTTGGCCCAAATTTATGGGCTACATGTCAGTTTTTTAATGGTTTGGTTTGCATGAATGAGGACATGACATGTGGCTATCCCGGAGGTCACCACGTGCTCCTCAAAGGTAAAATTAGCAACTTATGGTTGGATAACTTTTTTATAGAGGCGTCGAGGTTCGACCCTGCGACCTCCCCACCACCAGCACCAAGCCTTACCATCCATGTTGCATGTTTTTTCTTACATATATATGAAAACAATTTATATTTTTTGTAATGCAATTACAATGACAGAGGAAAGTAGGGCCAAACCCTTACCATGGGACCACCACCCGTGACCATAGCGAAGGCCAGAACCTAATGCACAGAGTTCAACCTTAATTCAGATTTATTAAAGTACTAACCCATGATTAAAGTGCGTTTATCCGATGTTTAATGCAGATTCTTAACTGAGCCATTAGTGCACCAAACCATCACTTTATTACAGTTAAAATCCTGCTTACCACTAATTAATTCAAGTTTAACATGGTGGTGAAGTTGGTGGAGTTCGCCAATTTCGGCAGGAACTCCAAATTTGTTGGAATTAACTAGAGTTGCTTCAGTTTTGGAGGAGTTTTCATAGGAGAAATTGAAGAAGTCATAACTTGAGCATTTTTTGACCAAATATGGCTAAGAAATAGTCTATCCTAGCATATTTGGATGCTCTGAGAAGTTTGGTGCAGGTTTCAGAGGCATATAAGCACTTTTGGAAGTGATTTTTTCACTTTGAGGATTAAATATGCCGAGGACCACTAGTAGAGTAGGCCATGTCTTCTTCACTTAAAAACCATTTGAAGAGCCAGAAGATGCTACTTAGGTTTTTTTTGGTCTTTTGAATCGATTGGAGTAGGTTGGGAATTTATTGGAGCACTGTAGGTGCATGCAATCATAGAATTTACCATTAATCCAAAGAGGGCTAAGCCATTGAAGCATGTCCAAGGAGATATAGTCCAGGAGGGGTAAACTCCTTTATCAGCTCTCTATAATGTGCTTGATGTGTATTATTTCTCTACAATTTACTTTATGTATATGTGTTTTTAAAGCTAATTTACTTCATGAATTTCTCATAAAAGACACACAAATTTGACACATAAATTCTCTCATAAAATGGGTATTTGAGACAATTCTTAAGCACACTTTTATTTGATACTGATGAGGAAGCTAGCACAAAAAAACTAGTTTTTCCATATTCAGATCAAGTTATTATCATAACCCACTTTAGCTCATGTTAGCCTAAGTTTATCTCAGGGTTTGCCAAGGTTAGCTAGAAAATTAGCAATTGGTTTTTTATTTGTGCAAGGAGAATTTAACTATGTGCAAGTTTGTGTGTGTAAGTTGAAGAGAGGAGAAGGTCGAGATTGAGAACTTAGATATCAAATCACAACAAAGAATATGTTTATGCATTACAAGTGTGATGGAAACTTCATCAAGTGATGTTTCTAATAAATATTCCTTAGAAATACCGTTTGGTGAAGAGATGTTCCAGAAGCTCTTCATCATAAGAGATATGGTACAAGAGATGTTTGAAGGTAGGAAGGAGAGCATTAGGCTTCATGAGCAGTTGATGGCCATGAAAGAGGAGAAATCAGAGCTTCTTGAAAAGATGCATGAGATGGAGACTTAGCTCCATATGCAAATGAAACTCTAGCAAAGATGCATGAGATGGAGATTCAAATCCATGATTCCAAGGAAACCCTAGCCAAGTATGTGCATGAAAAAAAGGTTTTCAATTCAAGTTTATCTTCTATTTATTTTCAAAATGAATGTGTAGGTTCTTTTGAAAGAAAAACTAGAGGAATAGGGTCCAAATTATTGATGAATATGGGCTATGAAGGTAAAGGATTGGGAAAGAATGCACAAGGCATAGTTGAGCCAATTGTTTTAGAGGAAAGGCCTAGGTGTTTGGGTCTTGGTTATGGACAACATGATGGAGAATGCTCCAAAGCCAAGGAGGCACATGAAGGTGTTCCAAGAAAGACTTTCATTACATTTTCATTACCTCAAGCTTGTGAAGTTTGTGTTCATGAGGAATGAAAAAATTTTACACCCACTCAGTGAGGAGAAGGGGTTTTGTTTTGGGAAAAAGAAATAAGAAAGAATAAAAAATATGAGTAATTGGTGAGACACAACCTAAGAGTTAACTAGAAATGCTAGAAATGAGCCAGTGGAGAACTCTATTATCCACAAAGAAGTTTAGGCTAGACTGGGGTCTTGGTGCCTAACTTTGGTTTTTTCTAAAAGGATGATATCTAGTGCTCCAGAAAGGAGATTAGGGGGAGAAGCGAGCATAATTTCCCTTCTCACGATTGGGTGGACAAGAAACAATATTTTTGTAATTTTGAGATAAGTACTTTTATCCTCTGTTTGTGGTAAAATAGTTGTAATCTATGCGAATATTGTCTTCCTTTGAAACATTCTGGAACGAAGTTACATGTATGATAGTTTATTTAAAACAGATAATGCTAGTAAATGATGTTATTTTCTTTTAAGTACCTTGAAAGAACTGGAAACAAGGTAGTTAAAAGTTTTTTTGCATAACAAAAATTTAAATGCATTTATGGAAGATGAGTTGTTAGCTTATTACTGTCATTGTTTCTTGTATATTAAATGGGTCCTTTATTTAAAGGGTCAAAACTGTTGAATTTTGTAAATATAAGTCAAGTTATTGACTAGAGAAAAAACCTTGAATAACTTGGGGTTTTTGATTAACTGGGAATTACTGTTAATTAGATAAGATCCATGTGATAGGTCATATTTAAGAAAAACCTCGTTAGGAAAAACTTCAAGGCCCCATTGAAGGGTTGGAGGAAAAATACAAACAAATACCTCATTCTAGGTAACTTACCGCAGGGAAAGAAAATTGTGTCAAACGAATAACACTCAGAGCATTGGAGAACATTTATCAAGGTATGACACTTTGAATATACTATGAAATTTAGATAATAGGAGCAATGAATTTACTGGGGAATTATATTTTCGCTTCTGGGCGAGCCAGAGGTCAAATCTAGCACTCATTAAAGAAGAACTTGGAGTAAAAACTTAATACATGTGAGACCCATGTTATTTAAATAAAATTATTTGACCAGGAATATTTTAATGTAATAATGAGATAGGATGCAGGAAAAAGACAAAATTCTAAAAGAAGACTCCCAGAGTAAAAACAGAACTATCCCAACTGTATATCTACAACATAGTCAAAATCAAAATGAACAAAGAATATTCCAGTAACCGTTCATTATATTTGAACCACAACAAATCCATAACATAGAACCAAAGAATGTAGCCATGCATCAAATATTATGTAACTGAAATTTCAGAACAAAATTTCACATTAAGACTACAGATGAATAAGTTATTAGGCCCTCATCATTCATAGTTGGGGTTATGTACATAAAAAATTAAAGAAAAACTTGTTTTGTTCAAGAGACTGTAAATTCCTCGGCATTTAAGGTCAGCTTGGTCCTTACACAATTCCTTTAATGAAAACTTGTAAATTCCTTGACACCTCTATTGGAAAAGGAAGGAGAACCCCAAGCATTTCTGAAAGCATGTGATGGAAGTAAATTGGTCTAAATATTTCTAACAAATAACTGAGTTACAATAGAAATAAGCCACACTATTTAGAGGAAAAGACCTTACATCTGGTCGAATATGAGTAAAAAATGAACAAACTTACAACACTTGACGACTACGAGGTAACCTGTAACATAGGATATAAGAGTTTTACCCTCAGTAGGAAAAAGCTAATAGTGGCTCGGCCTGAATGTAACGAAAAAATGTTGAAATATTAAAGTCATATGCATGCCTTTGAGCAGAAGAAGAAAGTACGAAGACAGCAGAAGCAGATTTTTGAGTGCACAACACTCTGTATTTAAGAAGAATGGAAAAAATCCGTAAGAATGAATTTAATTTTTGATGGGCTGCAGCCATGAATGGAAGAGAAGGACTTAATGTTGTCATGGGCGAAGTAATTTTTACAAAAGGAATGAATATTTTCCTGTAGATATGAACTACAGAAGAGTAGAGTTTAATTAAAACAGTCATTTCAGGCTTTTAAGCCCTCAACAACCAAGTATGAAGAAAATTGAATAAAACAGCCAAAGACTTAAAGTTTCTAAAAAAGGAGGACAAGTGGTCCCTACCACTTAAGCGCAAATCGCAAGATTGCAAGTTTTGAAGTATTAGTGTCTTGTTGATTTGAATGTTTGCGATGTGTGATCGTCGCACCATCACGCCATCGCAACATTCCATATTACATAGATCGCCCTCCGCCCATGCCAAAGTTCCGTTGATTGTTTGCGATGCGATCGTCGCGCCATCGCATCATCGCAGATCACAACATCCATTGTGTTATCCACATTTGAACCACCGTCGAAAGCCGATGCGATCGTGCAATCGCAATATCGCACATCGCATTATCTCCAAGTCGTATTTTTTTGTTGTTTCGCCGATCCGCCGATCGCGATGGCCGACTACGATGTGGTCCCCACTCGTACGTCGTGCCTATGTTAAAGTTTCATGTTCAGGAGTGAATTTCCTTGTTTTATGTTTTGTTCCCGCCACGCCATATAAAGAGAAAAGGGCCCGAGAGCCCGAGTAGTATTATGTTATTTTGTTTTGTTTTGCACAGTAGTGCATGACAAAAGAAGAAAACATAGCAGTTTTGATTTTATGAGACAGAGAGAATTTTGAGAGAGACAGAGATTTTTTTTGTGGAGCACTGTGTCTGTAGTAGTCCTACTCATATTTTGTGAATCCCTCTGTACTGAGAAAGACATTTTGTAATAGTTTTTAGTTCTGATTAATGAAATATAAGAAAGCATTTTCATGCCATCTTTGTCTGCTCACTGCGATTAAAATTTCTGTTTTTAACATCTCTGTGTTGTAGAGGGGAGTTTATATTGCAATATCAATATTCCAAAATGGTATCGAGCTAGTTCAGCTCTTTGGGTTCTCCAAAGAAGTCAAGAAGAAGAAGACTTGTTGAAGCGTTTTCTCCAGCAGCAAATCCAAAATGTTAAGTCAAAAAGTTTAGGTATTTCTCAAAGATAACAGAGCTGTTGTTTTTGTTTTAAAAGAGTTTTTTCTTTCAGAAAAAGGAAAGAAAGTTTTTTTAAGTTCAGTGTTCATTTTAAGAGCAATGGCTGGACCAAGCACTGGTATGAACATTGGAAATTTTCAGCTTCCACAATTTAATGGAAAGAACTATGATTATTGGGCCATTACAATGAGAGCCCTATTTGTCTCAAAATACTTATGGGAATTTGTAGAATATGGTTTTGTTGAACCAACAGATGAGCAGGCTTTTAATGACTTAACTCAAGCAGAGAAGGATTTATTGAAGAACAATAGAAAGAAGGACTCTAAATCCCTCTTCTATTTGTATCAAGCAGTAAATGAGAGTGTGTTTCCAAGGATAGCAACAGCTAAGAGATCCAAGGATGCATGGGAAACTCTGAAAATAGCCTATCAAGGCATGGAGAAAGTTAAGACAACAAAACTTCAGTTGCTGAGAAGAGATTTTGAAACTCTTTACATGAAAGAGTCAGATAATGTAAACACATTTTTTACACATGTGATTGGGATTTTAAATCAGATAAGATCCCATGGAGAAACTCTTGAAGAAAGAAGGATTGTGGAGAAACTTTTGAGATGCTTACCCTCAAAGTTTGATGTTATTATTACCACCATAGAAGAGACCAAAGATCTCTCAAATTTCACAGTGGATGAACTTCATGCCTCGTTGATAACTCATGAAAAGAGATTGAGCAGAGATGAAAATTCATCTCTTGAGCACGCCTTCAAGACCCAAATTCCTTCAGGAAGAGGAAGAGGTCAAGGCAAAGGAAGAGGAAGAGGCAGAAACCAAAACAGAGGTGGAAGGAACAACCCTTCACATTCACATGGAAGGAGAAATAGTCAAAATCAGAGCCACGGCCAATGCAACAGCTAGCAAAGTGGACATCAACACCAACATGCTCATGGAAAAAGGTATGACAAATCCAATGTCCAATGTCATTATTGCAAGAAATATGGGCACTATGCCAATGAATGTAGAAAGAAGAAAAATGACATGAAAAATAAGCAAAATGCTAATGTAGCAAAAGAAGAAAAGAACCCAAGTAATGTGCTATTAGCTTGTAATGTAGCACAAGATAGAGAAGATAATGTTTGGTTCCTAGATTCAGGATGTAGTAAACACATGACTGAAAACAAGGCAATGTTTGCCAATCTAGATGAAGAGATTAAATCTGAAGTGACTACAGGGACTGATACTAAAATATCTGTAAAAGGAAAAGGCAGAGTTAGTATTCGAGCAAGAAATGGTGAGAAAAAATTTGTCCCTGATGTATATTATGTTCCAGGTTTGAAGTGTAATCTTTTGAACGTTGGGAAACTCATAAAAAAAGGTTACAATGTAATATTTAAGGATGATGTGTACACAATAAAAGATATACCTCCAAGCAAGAAAATCATTGTTGAAATTCAAATGACCAACAATAGAATGTTTCCGCTCAAGCTCAACATTGACTTGAAAGGAAAAGGAAAAAGCATTGTAGCTGTAACACAAGAAGCCTTCCAAAAGGAAGCAAAAGATGAAAATTGGTTATGGCATCTGAGATTTGGACATCTAAATTTTGGAGGATTAAATTTGCTGCACAGAAAAGGAATGGTAAGAGGTTTACATTGATTAAGAAGCCTGATAGCCTATGTGAAGGCTGCATCTTGGGAAAGCAACACAGAGAAAATTTTCCATTAGGGAAAAGCATAAGGGATAAAGTTCCCTTAGAGATCATTCACTCAAATTTATGTGGGCCGATGCAAACATCATCAGTTTCAGGCAGCAATTACATGCTTACCTTCATAGATGATTTCACAAGAAAAGTGTGGGTTTATTTCCTAAAATATAAGAGTGAATTCTTTCAGAAAATTTTCCATTTTAAAGCTCTTGTAGAAAAACAGAGTGGGCAGTATATTAAAGTTATCAGAGCTGATAGAGGAGGAGAATATATCTCAAAGGAATTTCTGCGTTTTTGCAGAGAGAACGACATACACAAACAATTTACCACAAGGTACACATCACAACAAAATGGAGTTGTTGAAAGGAAGAATCGAACCATAATGGAAATGGTGAGAAGCATGCTAAAGGCAAAACACTTGCCGAATGAGTACTGGGCAGAAGTAGCAAACTGTGCTGTGTACATTTTGAATAGATGCCCTACAAAAGCTGTGATGAACAAAGTTTCAGAAGAAGCGTGGAGTGGCAGAAAACAAGGAGTCACCCACATGAGAGTTTTTGGATGTGTTGCATATGCACACATTCCAGACAAGTTGAGGAAGAAGTTGGATAGTAAGGGGGAGAAGTACATTTTCCTTGGATATTGTGAAGATTCCAAAGGATACAGATTGTATAACCCATTCACAAAGAAATTTACGATAAGCAGAGATGTGCAATTTATTGAAGAGGAAGCATGGGGTGGAAGCATTGAGAAAACAATTAATGTTAAAAGTTGTTTATCTCATGATGAAGATGAGGGAGATATGGTTTAAATTAACAACTCATCCGTTGCACAACCTCCACCAACACAAGGACAGCAAGGGACACCTCAAGCAGCAACGAGAACACCCTTGAGAAGAAATGGGAGTGCATCTCCAAGCGCACCACATGGAGCAGAATTGAGTGCTTCTTCAAGCACAATACACCAAGTGAACAAGGAACAAAATTTAAAAGTATTAGAAAAATCTATGAGCAAGGAGCAGCAAATGAAGGTATGAATTCCCTATTTGCTTTGTATTGTCAAGTAGATGATCCTATTCATTTTGAAGATGCTATTAAAGATAGAAAATGGATAGAAGCTATGGATGATGAAATTAATGCCATAGAGAAGAAAAAAACATGGGAGCTGGTTGATCTCCCAGAAGGTAAAGAAGTCATTGGAGTTAAATGGGTCTATAAGACCAAAATCAATGCTGAAGGCCAAAAGATAGAAAGACACAAGGCCAGACTTGTTGTCAAGGGATATAAGCAGAATCAAGGGATAGATTATGAAGAAACTTTTGCACCAGTTGCAAGAATGGAGATAGTAAGAGCAGTGCTGTCCATAGCAACACAAAACAAATGGAAAGTATATCAGATGGATGTAAAATCTGCATTTTTAAATGGCGTGTTAATGGAAGAGGTATATGTTGAACAACCTCTCGGATATGAGAAGAAATTCCAAGAGCATAAGGTCTGCAGATTGAAGAAAACTCTTTATGGGTTGAAGCAAGCTCCAAGAGCATGGTACAGTAGGATAGACTCCTATCTACTGGAAAATGGATTTGAAAAGTGTGAGGGAGAACCCACCCTCTACATCAAAGAAAAGGATGGTAAAATGCTCATTGTTGTTTTATATGTTGATGATTTAATATTTACAGGTAATGATGATTACCTTGTTGAAAATTTTAAAACAGTCATGAAAGATGAATTTGAAATGACTGGCATGGGCTTGTTGAGATACTTCTTAGGAATAGAAGTAGAGCAAAGTGAAAAAGGAATTTTTATTTCTCAAGCAAAGTATGTGAATCAAGTTTTAGAAAGATTTAATATGCAGGAGTGCAAAGCTGCAATTACTCCCACAGTAATGGGATTGAAGTTGAGTAAAAATGACAGCAGCAAGGCTTTTGATCCAAGTTTGTATAAAAGCATAGTTGGCAGCCTCATGTATTTGACTGCAACTAGGCCAGATATTATGCATGCTGTTAGTTTAATTTCCAGATTTATGGAGAAGCCAAAAGAAGCACATTGGCAAGCAGCAAAGAGAATTATGAGGTATGTTAAAGGAATTAAAAGATTAGGTATTTTATATACAGCTTCAGAAAATTCAGAATTAGTTGGATACACTGACAGTGATTGGGCTGGAAGTGTAGATGATCGGAAGAGCACTTCCGGTTATGTTTTTCATATGGGTTCAGGAGCCATTTCATGGGCTTCTAAGAAACAGCCGATTGTAGCATTAACTACAGCAGAGGCAGAATATGTGGCAGCTACAGCAGAAGTGCGTCAAGCAATTTGGATGAGAAGAATGTTGAGAAGCTTATGTCAAGAACAGGTAAAAGTGACAGTGATTTATTGTGACAATAGCTCAGCTATTGCATTGTCAAAGAATTCAGTGTTTCATAAAAGAACGAAACACATAGATACAAAATTTCATTATATCATAGAATTGGTGAACAATGGAGAAATTGTTTTACAACATTGTAAAACAGAGGAGCAATATGTAGATATTTTAACAAAGCCAGTGGGACAGAAGGAATTTGAATTTTTAAGAAAATGTTTGGGTATGACAGATAGCCCAACAGCTAACTTTAAGGGGGAGTTTTGAAATATTAAAGTCATCTGCGTGCCTTTGAGAAGAAGAAGAAAGTACGAAGAAAGCAGAAGCAGATTTTTGAGTGCACATCACTGTGTATTTAAGAAGAATGGAAAAAATCCGTAATAATGAATTCAATTTTTGATGGGCTGCAACCATGAATGGCAGAGAAGGAATTAATGTTGTCATGGGCGAAGTCATTTTTACAAAAGGAATGAATATTTTCCCGTAGATCTGAACTACGAAAGAGCAGAGTTTAATTAAAACAGTCATTTCGGGCTTTTAAGCCCTCAACAACCAAGTATGAAGAAAATTGCATAAAATAGCCAAAGACTTAAAGTTTCTGAAAAATGAGGACAAGTGGTCCCTACCACTTAAGCGCAAATCGCAAGATCGCAAGTTTTGAAGTATTAGTGTCTTGCTGATGTGGATGTTTACGATGTGCGATCGTCGCACCATCGCACCATCGCAACATCGCATATTACATAGATTGCCCTCCGCCCATGCCATAGTTTTGTTGATTTTTTGCGATGCGATCGTCGCGCCATCGCACGATCGCAGATCGCAACATCCATTGTGTTATCCACATTTGAATTGTCGTTGAAAGCCGGCGCGATCGCGCCATTGTGCAATCGCAATATCGCACATCGCATTATTGCCAAGTCACATTTTTTTGTTGTTCCGCCGATCCGTCGATCGCGATGGCCGATTGCGATGTGGTCCCTACTCGTATGTCGTGCCTATGTTAAAGTTTCATGTTCAGGAGTGAATTTCCTTTGTAATTTTTTTTATTTCCTTGTTTTAGGTTTTGTTCCCGCCGTGCCATATAAAGAGAAAAGGGCCTGAGAGCCCGAGTAGTATTATGTTATTTTGTTTTGTTTTGCACAACAGTGCGTGACAAAAGAAGAAAACACAATAGTGTTGATTTTATGAGACAGAAAGCATTTTGAGAGAGACAGAGATTTGTTTTGTGGAGCACTGCGTTTGTAGCAGTCTTACTCATATTTTGTGAATCCCTCTGTACTGAGGAGGACATTTTGTAATAGTTTTTAGTTCTGATTAATGAAATATGTTGAAAATGGCAACAAGAAACATTAAAGGAGGCCTCCTGAAACATCTTTCCTGATCCTAGTTGGAAAGTGATCACCTAAACTAGGTGGGGACCACACATGTGATTTTTGTCGAAAAAATCTATTTTTAGACTATGTCTATTTTTAGACATACGGAGCATGATTCGGGGATTCTAGTTGGAGATTCTTGAAGTATGTGACATGTTGGTAAAAATAGATGAGATTCATATTTTCAGGTCACAGGCTATTTTTAGACTGCCTCTCCTAAAAATATGGAAGTCAAATATTATTTACCCTTAATAATATTTAGACTATAAACAGCAGTTTACTCTCTTGGAGCACTTCAGTTTGACCCCCGGAGGTGGGGCATGCAGCTGACATAAGGAAATTCAAATTTCCTATGGGTTAGTTGAGCTATTGCATGGTTGACTTCAGTTAGACTCATGTGGCAGAGTTTTGGTGGAGTTGATTGAGGAGTTAATGGAGATTGTGTTCCGGTTAACTAGTTGAACTAGTTGTGATCAATTTAACTACATATTACACTGGAGATGAGTTGGGTGAATTAAATATTATTTAATTCACTGATTATTAACTTATTATTCAACTAAAAGAACACATCAGTTAACTCAGTGCATGGACAGTTCAGTGAAAGACCAGTGGAAGAGGTAGATGAAAGGGTGAGACTGACAGCAGTTGTACATCAGTTGTGCATGATATTTGCACAATCAGTGGTATGATGATACCAATGATGATTGCGCTGTACCAACTAGGTGAATTCGAATTCAATTCAGCTATATTCACTCTTTGGATTGCGCAGTAGAGGCAGGCAGAGTAGTAGAAGGATTTGAACCTGTGACTAGTTTCAGATCTAGCTAGTTTTGTGTTCAGCATATGAGATAGTACTGAGTACTTGTGAGGAGTATTGTATTATGTATTGCTGAATTTTTCTCATCCATTATATGATACATATAGCTGGGGTTTTCAGCTATAAGCTTTCCCCATACATGCTGCGTTCTATGTGTGTGATTTGATGTTCTGTCGCTTTGTTTTTATTCCGCATGTGACGATTAATTTGTAGAAGCAATTATGTGTTGTACAAGCAATTCGAATTGATGTATGATCAGGTTAATCGCAGCGAATAAACTTCATTATTCAGCAAATTTCTACATGGTATCGGAGCTAAATTAATCGTCAAGATCTATTACGGTGATTGTTTATTATTTCCTCGGACAGAGCCTGCATGCGAGCCAGGTAGCCTCCGGAATATTCATCCTTCTTTGTAAGGTGAAAGATCTGGTGAATGCCCATGCAGTCAATCTCTGGTTTGGAAATAATTAGCTCTCAAGTGTATATCGGAAGCGACTGAGTTATCAGCTGGTGGTGAAATTCGAGTTTGCAGATTTGTGTTCTTGGTGCCGCGGTGAAAATGTCTTTCATCGGTTTGCGACTAGAATATGCCTTGGAAGGCAGTTCGAATTATGTTGCATGGAAGGACCGCATGGAGGTTGTATTAGATGATCATGGGCTGTTGGAATTCGTGGAGAAAGAGATTCCAAAGCCTACTTCTAATGATGCTGATGTTGTGGAAGCATGGCGAAAGAAACAAGCAAAATGTCGAAGGATCCTGTTGGAGGGTGTAAAGGATCACATTGTATCCAGTTTACACGGGAAGGCCTCTCCATATTTGATGTGGAAAGCCTTGACGGATCTGTACCAAAGCAAGAGCGATCAGAGGAAGCTGGCGCTCAAAGATAGACTCAGGAACATCAAGTGTGAGAAGGGGGAAAGTATGCCGAAGTACCTCACGAGGTCCACCCAATGTCGGGATGAGCTGGGAAGTGTTGGTGTGACGGTGGTGGATGAGGATCTGGTGAGTTTGGCACTTCTTGGTTTGCCGAAGAGTTGGCATGCATATCAAGATAGTGTCAATGGTCGGGAAAATTTGCCGGGATGGGAAAGACTGTGGTCTGATCTCGTGCAAGAGGAGATCCGGCGAAATACCAGAGATGGTTCTTCGTCAAAGGGAGCTGATGAAGAAGACTGCGCTTTGGCTGCCAAAGCAAGGAAGGGGAAGGGCAAGGAGAAGGCTTCTCAATCCGGTGCGGATGGTAAAGAGCGTGACATGTCCAAAGTGAAGTGTTTTCACTGTCACAATAATGGAAATTACGCCACGAATTGCCCCAAGAAGAAGAAGAACAAGCAGGCTGCTGGATCTGCAGCTGGTGAGGCTCTTGCCTCGCAATTTGAGCTGGACTTCTCATTGATCGCATGCATGTTGTCTAGTGCATTGGGATTGGGGTGGTATATTGATAGTGGCGCTTCCTTTCACATGACGGGAGATGCAAATATTTTCAGTGACTTGGTGGAGAAAGGTCTCGAGATGCATGTTGAGTTGGGCAACGGTGGACGATACAATGCGACCGACATTGGTACCATAACCTTTCAGAGGGAGTCAGGTAAACTCATTCTTTTACAAGATGTATTGCATGTACCAGGTCTAACAAAGAATTTGATCTCAGTTGCAATGTTAGAGGATAAAGGGTATGAAGTTGTCTTTAGAGAAGGAAAGGTGTTCCTTCGGCACAAGGCAACGGGACAAGTCAAGAAGGTTGGGATTCGAGCAAAGAATCTCTAGAGACTTGAAGTAGATGGGATGTCTACGGAGCTTCCTACTGTTGGGAAGTGGGAGGAAGACATGCAATTGAAGCTTGAGAGGGAGCGGGTTTTGCATGCAGGTGATAGTGAACCTCGGGATGTGGAGCAGCCACAAGAGGATCATGGAGTGGAAGAGACCACTCATGCAGAGAAATTTCATGCTAGACGGGCAGAGGGAGTGCATGCAGCTATACCACCAGGTATGAGGTGGGGCGACATGCATGAGTAATCCCATGAGGAGATTTCTGGGCAGATTCATGAGATGGTGTGGATCTCATGAGTTGAACCTGGCTACGAGGTGCCCACAGCGCAGCAGTAGCAAGATCAGTTGGAGTGATGCAGGCAGATCAAAGTGACAGTGTCGGATACTGGAGCGCGAATCAGAGTTGACAGCAAGTGCAAGAGTGCATGGGTGTAAAGAGTTCAACAGCGCAGTGGTTCCTGATGACATGTGCAGTAGCTAAGCAGAGGTCGAAGACTTTGATGATAGATGCTAGATGCATCAGACTGATTGAGTTGTTTGGAGCTTATTCAGTTTCAGAGGAGTTGCAAAGCAGATGCATGAGTTTGCATGGCGCATGCAAAGGGTGCATGGCACATGCATGGAGTTTCATGGTGCATGCATGAGTTTGCATGGCACATGCAAAGGGTGCATGGCGAATGCATGGAGTTGCATGGCGCTTGTGAAGGTTGCAGGGCGAATGCATGGAGTTGCATGTCGCATGCAAAGACAGTCCTTTCTTGTTGAGAGGGAGTGTTGAAAATGGCAACAAGAAACATTGAAGGAGGCCTCCTGAAACATCTTTCCTGATCCTAGTTGGAAAGTGATCACCTAAACTAGGTGGGGACCACACATGTGATTTTTGTCGAAAAATCTATTTTTAGACTATGTCTATTTTTAGACATACGGAGCATGATTCGGGGATTCTAGTTGGAGATTCTTGAAGTATGCGACATGTTGGTAAAAATAGATGAGATTCATATTTTTAGGTCACAGGCTATTTTTAGACTGCCTCTCCTTAAAATATGGAAGTCAAATATTATTTACCCTTAATAATATTTAGACTATAAACAACAGTTTACTCTCTTGGAGCACTTCAGTTTGACCCCCGGAGGTGGGGCATGCAGCTGACATAAGGAAATTCGAATTTCCTATGGGTTAGTTGAGCTATTGCATGGTTGACTTCAGTTAGACTCATGTGGTAGAGTTTTGGTGGAGTTGATTGAGGAGTTAATGGAGATTGTGTTCCGGTTAACTAGTTTAACTAGTTATGATCAGTTTAACTTGTGATTATGCTAGAGATGAGTTGGGTGAATTAATTATTAATTAATTCACTGATATTAACTCATTATTAAACTAAAATAACACATCAGTTAACTCAGTGCATGGACAGTTCAGTGAAAGACTAGTGGAAGAGGTAGATGAAAGGGTGAGATTGACAGCAGTTGTACATTAGTTGTGCATGAGATTTGCACAATCAGTGGGATGATGATGCCAATGATGATTGCGTTGTACCAACTAAGTGAATTCGAATTCCATTCAGCTATATTCACTTTTTGGATTGCGCAGTAGAGGCAGGCAGAGCAGCAGAAGGATTTGAACCTGTGACTAGTTTCAGATCTAGCTAGTTTTGTGTTCAGCATATGAGATAGTACTGAGTACTTGTGAAGAGTATTGTATTATGTATTGCTGAATGTTTCTCATCCATTATATGATACATATAGCTGGGGGTTTTCAGCTATAAGCTTTCCCCGTACATGCTGCGTTCTATGTGTGTGAATTGATGTTCTGTCGCTTTGTTTTTTATTCCGCATGTGACGATTAATGGTAGAAGCGATTATGTGTTATGCATGCAATTCGAATTGATGTATGATCAGGTTAATCGCAGCGAATAAACTTCATTATTCAGCAAATTTCTACAAAATAGAAGAAAGCATTTTCGTGCCATCTCTGTCTGCAAGAAATTTTTATTTTAAATTTCTTTGTGTTGTAGAGTAGAGTTTTATTCTCTCCATTTCTATTGTTTGGAATTTCCCAAAATTCCAGCAAAAACTAAGTAATATGTAAATAAATTACCTGGCGCTGTGCTTTGGGACTGGGGGCGAGCCTAGCATTGTACGAACACAGGTTGGATACTTGTGTTCAATGGCTGGGTGTTAAACCCAACTATATTACCCTTTCACTTAAAGAAACTCGAGGAAGAAGAAAAAAATAATAAAATAATAAAAACAATACAACAAGGTATACTTGGCTAAGAGTAATAGAACAACCATCCAAACTCTGGTGCAGTATATGAGATTTGGGTCAGCCTGCAAATTGATGACAGATAGTTAATATAGAATGAAAAAAAACTAGTAAGAATTAAAACTTAACATCGTGAATCAATGAATTCTTGCAACCGCTTACCAAGGCAAAATGTCGGTGATAAAACTTTGTAGAAGAATTTAGGGTACCCTAGTTTTAGAGCGCAACTTGGACCGTGTGCACGATGGAATGAGGGTTGAACGATGGGGTGGGTTAGCACATTCGTTACCCTAACAAACTGTCAATATTGGAGAGTCGTTAGATCAACAATGATGGGTATGACCTCTTGCCACAATCTCCAACCGCCAGGTTCTGGTAAAGAATGTCAAGAAAATTCCATGGAATTCGAGTCTGTGACCAGATGAATTATCCCGTACTTGATAACATGGAATAATGGTTAAGGTTGTGGAAACTTATGTTCTTATGTTGGCAAGGTAAATGTGTGTTAATGTGTGGGTGTCGAAAGCACCAGAGATTAAAATAATGATTTTAATAAATATGACTAATTGTTGTAAAAAAATATAATTTTATTCACGGGTAATGTATATAGAGATCACACAAATAATATTGTCTCAAGGCTTTCACTCATGTTTCGATGTCCTAGGAAAAAAAAATTGTAAGATTAATTTAGCGTTAGGAGACATGTTACACTTAAAGCTTAAGAAAGTTGTTAGTATGAAAAATATCTTGAAAAATAAATTGATGGTGAGTATAAGATGAATAACTTAAGAGAATGTGTTTTCATTTTTAACCCTCTGACAAACTATTTCATCCCATAATGATTTGAGAATTCACTAACTCTCAATTTCACAATGAAACTCATGAAAATTTGTTTTTATTTTAACAATATTCATTTTCTTCACACTCTTAGTATTCTAGATAAAAAGATATTGTTTATCTTTAATATTGGTGTTGATCACCTCCTATTAATATTATACTTTCTTTTTTACTCTAATTCTAAATCATCTAACAAATTCTCTTTAAATTTTAAAATAATAATATTATTAATATTATTTTTTCAACAAAATGGTTCTCTTTTATCCTCTTTTATTAATATTATTTGAAGATGGTGGAAAAATTCCATGCAGTTGGAGTCAACATTATTTCATGTTAATAGACAAATCAAAATGAAAGAGAAATCTTCAATGCATGGGAATGTGAAAGTAAAGTCATCACCAGCTGGCCATGTGAAAGCAAGCACATTACTAAGTGCCAAACTTATATCGATTCCAGGTTAGTTGGGCTTGTCGATATGGCCAGCGGGCCCTCTTCCATCTCCGTTGTCTCCGTTTGCATATACAAAGAGACGCACCGCCGAAGTCCGAAATCTTAGAAGCAATTTTCAATAAAGAAACTTTGCGTCTTTTCGATGTACTTTTCCCAACCCCTATTCATATGATGGAGGGGCAAGGTGCTCGAGCCTCATTTTAAAATTCCAGGTTATCTTTCCCTAGTACGTCCTTCTTCCCAATTCACCCATTAGCCCCCAAGTCTCCCAATTATCACACAAGAATACCCAACTCACACAAAGCTGCAGCCAGAGCCAAAGCCAAAGCTAGATGAATTCATACAAATTATGAAAGTTATGTTTGTTGCCCTTCTTTGGAGTTGCCCCATTCCCGCGCGCAATTTACACAGAGATCTCCAACTCATAATTATGAAAGCTTTGTTTCTCCCGTGACCCTTTCATCTCTTTGTGGGTTTAATCTCGTAAATTATATATGACCATTACCTTGTACCACTGGGCATAATAATAATAGCAAGAAAAGAATTGCAGTCCATCATCCCGAGCGCAAGTTTTTTTTTTTTTTTTGTTCAGAAAGAAAAAAACCTGCTTATATTATATGAATAAATAGTACATCAATCTTGGTGCATAAGTCCGGGATAAGAATACCCAATACTAGACCATGCATATAAACAAGATAAATCTCACCACAAAAACCGGGAGCATACCAGATATCCCATGACCATATCCTTCCCTATGAGCTACAAAAAGCTGGTACCATAATTATTCCATGAGTAGACTAATCCAACCCATGTGCCATAACACCATATGAAAATGAACCCACAAGTACATATTAAATAAAACAGTATAACCAGTAAAAACCAAAAACATTCAACCCGGGCCAGATTCGCATCAACCATTCATTGAGCCTGATCCACCCCAAAAATTGTAGAGACATAAAGCAGTCTCTCATAATCTCAGCCTCGCTTGTCGACGGAGAGAGCAGTTTGCATCAGAGCTCCCATGAATTATCGATGGTTGATCACGAAATCAGACCTAAAGGATCTGCAATAGCAGAGTAAACCCGGCTTGCCTGTAAACAGGCTCGCTTGCAGCCGAAAACATGCAGATGGCCCCAGAGGCCCCAAAAACGTATATGGAAAGTCCACTTGAGCAAGCCCACCTGTTCTGTAGTGATACATTAATATATACAAAAATGGACAAAACCTGAGCTGATAAGAAAACCCAATTCCAATCCAAAAAAATAATGGCTTCATGATATGGGAATTTCATGCTGCTCAAACACTTTCATCCCCATGTAATGAAAAAAGTATAAACATCCCGGAGCAAATTTCAAACCCTTCTTAGAAAGATGTTCAGCTTGCGATTTATTCTCCCTATATATATATATATGCGTGAGAGGAGGATTGTTTAGGTTGGATAACAGTCCCCTTACATAGCCAATCCATCACTGTAGCCCCCGTGGCTAGAAAGAAGCTTTACTACTCATGCCATCGATAACCACTTTTGAATCCCCATAAATATGAATGGTTTGTAGGCCCAGATTATGAGCCACTCACAGACGACTCCATAAGGCAAGGAGCTTTGTCTTATTGTTTGTACTCGATCCATCATTCCAGAATATTTGATCTCATCTTGATCTAAGCCCCACAGCCACATATCCCATCCAACATAGCACCATCAAAGTAAACCATAGGCACAAAAATAGAATGAAGCCGAGTAAGATGAGAAAGATCTTTATTGATGAAATCTCCACCATAATAGCCCCTGAATTCTAGACAGGAAAATGGGCAATGAGGCGATTCCGAGCAAGCTATAACTCCCAAAACAAATAAAAAGGGAGTGCTTTATAATAACCATCTGAGGCACCCCATCTCTCGAATGTGCTGCCAAAATCCACCAGAAGCTAGTCTGGGACAATAATATAAGAGGAGAATAATAATCATAACTTCCTTGTAAACTCAGAGAAAAGAAATAAGTGTAGGGCCGATTCATCATGATTAGGGCAGAGGGAACATCGACCAGGAACGAAGATCCCAAATATTTTCATCCTATCTCATATAAGGATTTTCCCTTTCCATGTCAACCACCCAAACAATAAGATCTTCATGGGAAGCTTCCACAGCCAATATCTTTCGAAAAGAAAGGCGGATTCCCCAACAATACAAAAAATAATTGCAAAAGAGTATATATACTTTTCTACGAAACCACCATCTTTCAAAATACCTTCCCATACAACTTTGTCCCCATCCTGGTGGAGACACAATCCCCATCCCTGAGGCAATCTGTAAAAACCTTCCAATTTTGTGAGTCCCTTTCGAGTAGCCCCACTTGCTCCCTCGTTTTCCATATCGGATGACCGTGACTCCAACATCATATCACTTGATATAAAAATAAAATCCTTCTATGATCCAATCGATGAGAAATCCGAGCATCCAAATGAAAATCCCCATCAATCCCCAATATTCTATCAACCCCTAAAAGGATAGACTGTCCATTTCCGAATCACCATACCAAACGCATGCCCAACACAGGCATAACTTTCTTGAAGCTTTTCCATATTGCCGATTCTCTCTTCCTACCCATCTTCATCCCCTATAGATTTGTAATATAGGGTCCCCTTCAACATATTTGAAGTGGATAATGTTTGACCACACGCCACCCAATTTTATGGCCCTCCACATAGATTTAGCAAGAAGCGCATTTGTAAATGTTCTGACATCCAAAAGACCCCAGCCATTAGAATCCTTTGGAGTCGATACCATTTTTAATTTACAAAAGTGATACTTCCTATTACTAAAGGCACATGACTAGAGAAAATTGGAAATTATAGCATTTATACATCCAAAAATATGCTCAGGAATGTTAAAAATGTGACAACAGATGTAAATTTACCATGTAGTTAGAATAATAGAATTTAGGTAAATAACGAGATATAGTTGAATAACGAAATAACGAAACATTTCTAGTTAAAATATGTGGCCCGAGAGGCTTGTATGCAACGGAGAATTTATCAATAAAGTTTCAAGTGTTTTTTACCCTTCAGTTCTTTCCGTTTCAAATTCAGTTTCTCTTTTCTCATTTCTTGTTTTCCCCAACAAGTGGTATCCGAGCTAATAATTGAGAGAGGGTACGAAGTAAGCCATGAGCAGAGCCGTGACAGAGACAAAAGGCTGAGAGCATAGCCTTCAGAGAGACGCAGTCGAACAGGAGCCATCTGTCGTTGAAGTTCCATTGATTCCGCTGCTGTAATAATAAAATAAAACCGGCTGCCGAATGCAAAGGGAGGCCGACAAGCCGCTGTAGAAGGGAGGCCGATTGCTGTAGAAGGGAGGCCGATTTCACTTTGCACAAAGGCCGATTTCTATAGAAGGGAGGCCAATTGCACTTTTCACAGCGTCAAAGGGCAGAGGCTGTGTCAAGACCGTGAGAGGAGCCGTCTGGCCATCCTGAAAGGTGGAGGCTGTTGAAGAAACAAGTAAGCGAGAGAGATTGTGTTAGGATTTTCTGCACTTAGTAATCGACTGTGAGATTGCCCGAAGTTGGAGAAAGAAGTGTCAGAAAGAAAGAAGAGAAAATTGAAGACTGCAGAGGCCAGTATCGGGGAGAAAACGAGTATTCCTTTTAAATTTACTTTGAGAAGTAGAAAAAAAAAACAATCGATTTTCAGAAAAATCTGTTGGTTTTTTTTTTTTTTTTTTTTTAAATCTGAGTAAGGTTTTTTTTTTGAGCATATTAAAGAAATTGATAGGGTTTCAAGAAAAATCTTACTACAGAAAGTGGTAGGGTTTCAGGAAAAATTTGAGTACAGTTTTTGGGCAGTTTCAAGAAATTGTGAAGGAATTTATTTTTTTTAATTGGTTGACATATAAAGGACTCAGTTTTTTTTTTTTTTTTTTTTTTTTTTTTTTTTTTCTCTGATTTTTTGGTAAAGAAAAATCTGAAACTCAAGAAAAGAAAAACCTAGGAGAAAAAAAGGGGAATATTGGGAAACCAGAAAAACAATTTGTTTGAAACCCTAGTTGGAAAGAGAAGCGGAAAACTAAGTGGGAGAAATGGCGAAAATGACAAACACAATATTTGAGGTGGAGAAATTCACCAGAAAAAACAATTTTTCCCTGTGGAAACTGAAGGTTAGGGATTTGCTGGTGCAACAAGGGTTGCACAAGGCACTTGACGGGGTAACTAGAAAACCAGCAAGTATGTCAAACTCGGACTGGGAGGACTTGGATGCCTGAGCTCTCAGTACCATTCGGTTGTGTTTGGCAGACGAAGTACTCTTCAATATTGTTGGAGAGAGTACAACTACAGGGTTGTGGAAGAAATTAGAAACTCTCTATATGAAAAAATCTTTGACTAACATAATCTATTTAAAGAGACAACTGTACAGCCTTAGGATGAAGGAGGGTACGAAAATTGCAGATCACTTGAATGTTTTTAATACGCTTATTTGTCAGTTGTCCGATATGGAAGTAAAGATGGAGGAAGAAGACAAGGCAATAACCTTGTTGTGTTCCCTACCTGAGTCATGGGATCACTTCGTGACCTCAGTCAGTTTGAGCACTGCCGATTCATTAAATTTTGAATCTGTCGTGGGTGCTCTCTTATTTGAAGAGGTACGAAGACAATCTAGCATTGAGACTTCTGCACCTGAAGCCATGGTAGCTAGAGGTCGGTCAAAGGAACGGGGGGAGAAGACAAGAGGTTCTTCTAGATCGAAGTCAAAGGGCGGCAAGAAGAGTAAAGCAAAGTGCTGGTACTGCAACAAACCAGGACATCTCAAAAAGGATTGCTGGAAACGGAAGGAGGCGGAAAACAACAAGGAAGCAAATCAGGTCGACTCAGGTATGGATGATGAGGTTTTAATTGCTGAAGCACTCCCTGTATGTAATATCTCACAAGATGCTCACTATTGGCTATTAGACTCTGGTGCTTCTCATCATATGAGTCCGCACCGGAATTGGTTTTCATCATATGAAATTGTAGATGGTAATTGTGTTTTCATGGGAAATAATGCATCTTGTCAGACTGTTGGGATTGGAAATGTGTGAATTAAAATGTATGATGGTACAATTAAAACCTTATCTGATGTTAGGCATGTACCTGATCTAAAGAAGAACTTGATTTCCTTGGGAGTTTTGGATTCGAATGGTTATAAGTTTACAGGTCATAATGGAGTGCTGAAAGTCTCGAAAGGAGCCTTGGTTGTTATGAAGGCTGAAAAGGTTGGAAACCTATAAAGACTCAAGGGAAGCACTCAAGTCAGTGAAGCAGCGGCCGTGTCAGATAAAGCAGAAGAAGGTTCTCGTCTATGGCATCAGCGGTTGGGTCACATGAGCGAGAAAGGTCTTCAGGTACTGGTGAATCGCAAGCTACTTCCTGATTTGAAATTCTTGAAGTTGGATTTTTGTAAATATTGTGTGTTTGGCAAACAATGTAAACAAAGATTCAAGTCTGGCAATCATAATAGCAAGCAAATTTTGGACTATATTCACTCTGATCTGTGGGGACCATCTCCTATTGTGTCCTACGGAGGTGCCTTGTATTTTTTAACTTTTATTGATGATTTCTCCAGAAAATTTTGGGTCTATATGTTGAAAAAGAAAGATGATGTGTTTAATGTGTTTAAAAAATTTAAAACAATGGTGGAAAAGAAAACAGGCAAATCAATCAAATGTTTAAGAACTGAAAATGGCGGTGAATTTACCTCCTTAGAATTTGAACAATTTTGTAAGGATGAAGGGATAGTTAGACATAAAACTGTTGTTTATACTCCTCAGCGGAATGGTGTTGCTGAACGGATGAATCAGAATCTTATGGAAAGAGCCAGAAGCATGATTAGTAATGCTAATCTGCAAAAGGAGTTGTGGGCAGAAGCAGTATCTACTGCTTGCTATTTAGTTAACAGATCACCTTCGGTTGCAATAAACTGCCAAATTCCTGAAGAAGTTTGGTCGGGTCAGTCTTGTGATTATTCGCATTTGAAGATTTTTGGTTGTGATGCCTATTTTCTTATTCCTAGAAATCAGCGTTCAAAATTAGATCCAAAATCAAAATGTTGTGTCTTTGTTGGATATGATTATTCAGTGAAGGGATATAGGTTGTGGGATCCTACTTCACGGAAAATAGTCATTAGTAGAGATGTAACATTTGATGAATCATCCCTTTTAAAATCAGATGTTGAAAGAGTTAAACAGAAGCAAGTATCGCCAGGTCAGCAGATTCAATTGGAGATTGTACCTTTTCCAGAAAGTCGAAAGGAAGGAAAGAATTCTGAAAAAGGTGGAGAAGTAGAGGAAACTGGAGAAATTCCAGAATCCAGTCAGCAACCAGTCACCCTAAGAAGGTCTACGAGGGAAAGAAGAACACCAAAAAGGTATGAAGACTCTGCTTCATCATTTGCATTGATTACTGAAGATGGGGAACCATCTTGTTATCAGAAAGCAGTTGATGATGCAGATAGCGAGGTATGGAAAAAGGCTATGGAAATGGACTCCTTAGCCAAGAAAAATACCTGGGATCTTGTAGAACTTCCTGAAGGGAGAAGCATTGTTGGGTGCAAATGGGTCTTCAAGTTGAAGAGAAAATTTGATGGAAGTATCGACATGTATAAGGTGATATTGGTTACAAAAGGGTATTCTCAAGTTGAAGGTATTGACTTTCATGAGATCTTTTCACCAGTAGTTAAACTTGTTTATATTCGTACTGTGTTAGCACTAACTGCTTTACTGGACCTTGAGTTAGAACAGTTAGATGTTAAAGCAACCTTTCTTCATGGTGATTTGGATGAAGAGATTTATATGGATCAGCCAGAAGGTTTTGTACAAGGTCGTAGCAGAAGATTAGTTTGCAAGCTCAGGAAATCATTGTATGGCCTGAGGCAGTCCCCCAGGCAATGGTACAAGAAGTTTGATTCCTTCATGATGAGTTAGAATTTTATCAGAAGTGAGTATGATCATTGTGTATACTTCAAAAGTTTCAATGGCATATTCATTATCTTGGTGTTGTATGTTGATGATATGGTTATTGCAAGCAAAAGCATGGAAGAAATCAATAGGTTAAAGGCTTAGCTGTCTAGGACGTTTGAAATGAAGGATCTTGGAGCGGCAAAACATATCTTGGGCATGGAGATACACAGAGACAGAAAGAATGGTAAGCTTTGGTTATCACAACAGAAGTATGTGGAGAAAATACTTGAAAAGTTCGGTATGAACAATGTGAAACCTGTTAATGTTCCATTAGCTTCCCATTTTAAGCTTTCTTCGGATTTGAGTCCTAGAACTAATGAAGAAAAGCAGTATATGTCTCGTGTACCATATGCAAATGCGGTAGGCAAATTAATGTATGCGATGGTATCTACAAGACCTGACATTTCACATGCAGTTGGAGTTGTCAGCAGGTTCATGGCAAATCCAGGGGAAGAACATTGGCGAGCAGTGAAATGGGTGCTTCGGTATTTGAGAGGCACAAGTGACCATTGCATCAGCTTTGATGGTCATGAAGGTACAGTCTGCGGATATGTGGATGCTGATTATGCAGGTGATTTGGAAAAAAGGAGGTCTACTACAGGTTATGTTTTTACTCTTGCAGGTGGAGTAATCAGTTGGATGTCAAAGCTCCAAGAGACAGTTGCTTTGTCCACTACTGAAGCAAAGTATATAGCTGCTTCAGATTCCTGCAAAGAGGCAATCTGCTTAAAAGGTCTGCTTGATGAGATTGGAAGGACGCAGGAGAAAGTGAATGTGTTTTGTGACAGTCAGAGCGCTATTCATTTGGCTACAAATCCAACCTATGACAACAAGACCAAGCACATCAATGTGAGGTATCACTTTGTGAGACATATAATCGAAGGCGGAAAAGTAGTCCTCAAGAAGGTCCGCACACAGGAGAATCATGCAGATATATTCACGAAGCCAGTTACAGTAGAGAAGCTGAGATGGTGTCTTGCTTCTCTCAGCTTGCAGAAAAGATGATGAATGGGCATTAGGATTTCTGTTGTCAAGGTGGAGTTTGTTAAAAATGTGACAACAGATGTAAATTTACCATGTAGTTAGAATAACAGAATTTAGGTAAATAACGAGATATAGTTGAATAACGAAATAACGAAACATGTCTAGTTAAAAGATGTGGCCCGAGAGACTTGTATGCAACGGAGAATTTATCAATAAAGTTTCAAGTGTTTTTTACCCTTCAGTTCTTTCCGTTTCAAATTCAGTTTCTCTTTTCTCATTTCTTGTTTTCCCCAACAAGGAAAATAAAAGAGGTGCTCCCAATAAACCATAAATTGAATAAGTACAGCTTGAATAAGCACATACCTGCCACCTAATACAGCTTGAATAAGCACATACCTGCCACCTAATGACAGCCATCTGTGGCTATGGCTCCATCATTGAATTATTCCTTTGAACTTGTCAACCAACCACCTCCAGTCCGCCGGATTTGTAGCCACATGGTTTCAGCTTGAAACCCAAATAAGTAAGCCCATCCATCAATGACTTAGTCTGAACCCCCATGAATTTGGCTATAAAATTAGTCTCATTGATATCTCCAATTCCACGCAGCAGAAATGATTTCCCTTTATTACTATGTAATACCGAAGCAGCGCCAAATTGGTTAAGAAGGAAGTGAAAGTTAATGCTGGAATTATTCATTCTTTTTTTGTCATGACTTACTGGAGCAAATTTCAAATTATTTAATGCAGGAATTTGAAAAACTTATCTAAATTCTGATCGTTGAAATATTCATGTTTGAAGATTCAAGCAAGATTTTCTAAGGAGTTCCAACAAAGAGTTTCACGAAATAAATAACAGTTCCCAGAGTTGCACCAGAGGCTACTGGCATTTGAAATGCTGTATTGGGTCCTAGGTTAGAGGCTGCGGGAGGTAAAGCAGGAGCCCAGATATGGGAACTTGAGTGCCCATGATGGAAAATTATTAGGGATAGATTATAAATAGTATTTAGAAGATCTCATAAGACTGGACTCCCTCAGAATAAGTTTCCATCATGGGCACTCCAATTCCATATCTGGCCTCTTGCTCCCTCAAACCTTGGACCTAATACTCCATTTGAAATGCCAAACCTCCGGCACCCTCAAACCTTGGACCTCATACTCCATTTGAAATGCCAGTAGCCACTGGTGCAACTCTGGGAAGTGCTCTTTATTTCGTAGAACTCTTTGTTGAAACTCTTATATGATTAACTCTTTACCGAATATATATTTTATTACAAGTGAAGTGTTTGATTGATTGCTCTATTAATCCTTTTCATGAATAGAGTTTTTAAAATACACTGTTTGATTGACTTTATGATTATCTTCTTTTATATGAAAAATACCTGGAAAAAGTGTTTATTGATTTTATAATATTGCGTTTTCTAAGTTTTAATAAAAAATGTTAATTTTTTTTTTGAATTTTCAAATATAAAGTTTATTTTATAAATTGTTTAAAAAAATAAAACAATATTTCTCATTAATTAATAAATAATTGAATCAATTATAATCTTTTATAAGGAAAGAATCACTCTTAACCACATCCACCTAGGAAGAAGTCCCACAAAACTTGTTATGAGTGAGAGGGACATGCTAAGTCAAATGTTGCTTCAAATTATTACTTTAATTTATCAACATCAACATTCAAATAGAGAATTTATTTTTTACTATTTATGAAGTATATACATATTATTTGTTTAAGATATTTGAATTTTATTATTAAAATTTAAAATGTTACGACTACCTCTCATGGAAATGGTCATAGATGAATGACTAAATTAAGGCGAGTTGAATCCCAAAAATGATATCTAATATAATGCCTTTGCGGAAAGCCCTCATACTTAAAAAATGTATTTCATTTGATTTTGATTTTGAATTTATATATATTTTAAATACATGTTTTCAATTATTAAAATATTAAGATGTTGAATGAGCCATAATTTAAGGATAGTTCAATTTTTTTCCAAAAAGTATATTTTTTTTGTAAATTTAGAATAGAACTATCAATTTTCAAGATTTCAGGTGCCTTAAAGATTTCTAGTGGAGCTCAATCTATTTCCACCATAAAAAACAGTAGAAATGGTTTTTAATGTGGCTTTTTGGAGTTTGAAACACCTCTACTATCTGATTAAAAAAAATAAAATAGTTGGATTCTAAAAATAAAATAAAATAAAAATTGTTGAATTCATGTGATTTTTTGTTGTCCACTAAAATTCAATGATATCCTATTTATATGTTCCAAGTATTAAACTAATCAAATCTTATTTGGTAAAAAATCATTTATTGTTTATAAACTAGGTGTCAAATAATTGGTCACTCCAATTCATTTGGTAAAAAATCATTTATTGTTTATAAACTAGGTGTCAAATAATTGGTCACTCCAATTCATTTATTAAGAGGCACATTCTATCAAGGAGATGTGGTAAAAAAAATGCACTCTCACACTATATCATAAATAAAATATTTCGATGTGCATATAAAATAAAATATATGAACTTAAAAAAAAAAATGGAGGCTTCCATAGTTATTCATATTGTTGGAGATTTCAGGAGGATAACTATGTAATGATTTAGTCCATCCAAGGTTTAGGTGGTTACTCCATCTCCATCTATCATGAGGGACCAAATATGAACTAGTGTTGGGGAGCCTTTTTTATAGGAGATGGAGCCTTTTTCATGGTTACTTGGCTCTCCATCTCATATAAAAAGGCTCCTCAACACTATTTCACTCACAAGCTCTTTTGTCCCTTATGATAGATGGCTTAGTATCCCACACCTTGGGAATGACAGCTCAAAGAGAACTGTTCATTACACAATTCTCCCTTTTTTTTTATAGGAGATGGAGCCTTTTTCATGGTTACTTGGCTCTCCATTACCTTTAAAAGGATCATCTAGTGGTCTCTCTGATGATCAATTAAGTAACCATCCCAAAATTTTGAAGAACTAAATCATTACATAGTTCTCTTCTTGAAATCTCCAAAATAAACTTTATATTTTCATTTTTTAGAGTTAGGAAGATACATAGCTCTTTTACTTCTAAAAAATAGCTTAGATCCATCTTAACTTCAAATCTACCAAGAAAAAAGTGGGATCAAATCTCTTTTCACTCTAGAAGAGGTTTTCATATCAAGAGATTTGATCTGTCTCAACCATTGGTAAATCCAAAGTTAGGACAGTTCTAGCTTGGTTTAGATTCCCCCTTTAAATAGGCTATATTTCACATGAATACCATGGGCCAATACCATGGGTTCTCAATCCCATGGTTAGTTTTTATTTTTATTATTTTTATTATTATTTTATTATTAAAAATGTTTTACATTAAATTACATCACCATTCGATTGATTTTTAGAGGATGAAAAAGTTTTAGGCCATAGGATCCCACAACTTGAACTCTAACCATTTCCTAAAGTGGTTCAATGAATCTTACAACCTCCTTGTTTTAGGCCACTTGAAGGACAAATGGAAAGAAGTAGTTCAATGAATCGTAACTAATTACAACCTAGTATAGGGTACAAACCTCATTTTATACTTACTCAAGAGGTATGTTAAATAAATAAAAATATAAATAAATTGGAGGTGTGGTAAAGAAATAAAAATATAAATAAATTGAAGGTATGTTAAATAAATAAAACCTTTTTTTACACTTACACTAGAGGTATGATAAATAAATAAAAATATAAATAACCTAGAGGTGTGATAAATAAATAAAACCTCTTTTTATATTTATTAAAACTAAAAAATTAGGTTTTATTTAGGTGAAGCTTATGGGCCAAATACCATTTAACAAATTATTATTAATACCATGGGTTAAATACTATGGGCCGGTATTTTTATAAAAGAGTTAATGCTAAATAAATATAAATATAAATATAAATAAACCAGAAGCATGGTAAAAGATGTTATATTTACTCCATACTTTTTATATTTACGAACACTTAGAAAAGATGTTTTATTTAGGTGAAGCCTAAGGGACAAATACCCTAATATTAATATTAAAAAATTAATTGTAATATTATTATTAATTATAATATTCCTATTAATATATTATAATATTAATATTATTAAATTTATTAAATTTGGTTCTTGAAAAATTGTATTTGAGTACACTACATGTATTTACCTGCATTGACTAAAAAATTCTACGTTTTTTTAATGCAGAATTGTCGATATTTCTCTAAACGTTATTATTTTTCCTGTAAAGTTTTGGTTGGGTTGTGTGGATTATAATTTAAGCATTTTTCATAATTGAATGATAACCTTCAAAGTTACGACAGTTTGATCATTTTTACTTTTAAGGGGAGTTGAAAATCGAAGTTCATAGAGGAGAGAGATTTTCTTGTGTTTTTTAGATTTAAAGTCTAAAAATGGATCAAAGTTTGAATGTGCTTATAAGTTCTGAATTAGAGGTAAGAAGTCTGTAATTTAAAAATTCTTTAACCCAAGAAAAAGAACAATCGATGTTGATGAGACTTTCTGGAGATTTTCATAGCCTTTTCCAAGCTAGCTAAAAGTTCTAATTATTTAATGCAGGAATTTGGAGTTTTCAAAATTAAAACTTCAATCTTAAAACTCGGAACTTAAATTCTTATTAAAAGAAAAAAAAAATATTTACTTGAACTTTTTCAATGTTCGAACTCAGTTTTTGAAATAATTAATAATGAATTCTTTTGTGTTTTTTTATAAAACATAGTGATAACTTGCGGAGTTACAACAATCTTACGACTTTTTACTTTAACAAGAGTTGAATAATCGATGTTCATAGAAGAGAGAAATTTTTATTAAACTGTCTATGTTGTAAGTAGTATAAGATAAAAAGAAATTACAATTTCTCTAATTTGTAAATTAAGTCAATATAACCATAAATGAAAATAAAATCATGGATCTATTTACCATCCATCATTTTAGCAAAAAAATAGACTTTGTTTTGGAGAGGAAACATGAATAAACTAAATTTTTCTTCCTTAAAAAATGTGATTTTCTTCCTTTAAGAAGTATAAATGTGACTCCTTTTTTCCAACATGAAAATGTTTGTGATAAAGGCTCATCCAAATCCATTGAGGGATTAGACCATATTGGATTTATTTATGATAGTTATGTTCAAAATGGATTATCTCCAACATCAATTTGTTGAATATATGTTAGAATGAAAGTAGAATTTGGATCTCCCACAAAGATCCATGTGGATTAACAAAAACTAAGGATCCATGTGGATCAACAAAAACTAATGTATAAGGGTAAATAAGTTGAGGACCAATTTTTTTCTTTAAGACAACATAATCAATGATTGGAGTCATTTTTTTGGTCATGTGTTTGAGTGGAGTAGTTGCAGCCCATGGGATGTGCCATGAGATGTTTTCAAGCAAAATAAAACCCTGTACATAGTGTTGGACGTCACAAGTATTTTAGTGCACATAGAACACCACTCTAAAAATTTTGTATGCTTAATAAATTAGGAATAACCTAGGATGTATACTGTGGATGACGAGGTGGGTAGTACAAGAATTGAGGATGTTTTTTAAAGGCTAAGGGAATTTAGATACTCTGTTTGTTATAGCTAAAACTGTTGTTATAACTAGGCATAAATTACTATTACGAAAGGAAGATAGGTGAAATAATGTTATAGAAGTAGGAACCGAGAAGATGTAGTTCATCTGGATTTGTTAATACTGAGTATACTGAACATGCTTCTTAAGGCAGTCCATTGCTTCCAAGTTACATGATTTCTACTGTGTTGACAAAAGTAAAGTTTCGTGGTCATTCTCCAAGGCCATGTAAAAATTTTTAGGAGAAGGGAACTCCTATAATAAGGAGGCATTGTCTTCCAGTAGATCCTAATGAGAAACCAAATTTTATATCACCGAGGACTTAAAGATTTTTTACATAAGTTCAATCAACTAGGGGGCACATAAAAGTGATTGATCTTTTGGCATTGGTAGGAATTTAATTCTCAATTGATTTGGATATTTATCTGTATTCATATTTGTGTTAGTGTGTTTGGTGCACGTATGTACGAAATCACACCAACTTAAGGGGTGTGGTTTACCCACTTAAGTTATTGGTCACATGCATAAAAAGAAGCGGAGTTAAGCAAGTTAGTGGAACAAGCTAGAATAATACACATACTAGATAGAGAAATAACATGCATATATAAACTAAAATTAAAATAAAACTAAAAAAAAATAAACAAAAGCTCTGAATAGATTCAAACAACTGCAATAATCCAAATGTTGGCTCTTCAGCCCCTCTTATTGAGTGTTGGTAGGAAATGAGGATGAAACATTAACCCTGTTGCCAAAGGGCCCCTGTAACATGGGTTCTAAGTATCGATGCAAAAATGTTTTTAATTCTAAGCTCGCCTTGTTGCAAAGTCTCCCTCTGTCTACTGTGGTGGACTGAACTTTTTGGATGACCAACAATTGAGTCCCCTCTATCTTCAACTCCGAATCACACACTGCTGGTATTGCTTGGGAAATTATGGCCAACATAACAATGTGTTCTCAAGTTTCTTCATCTCTTGGTGGCCTTATATAGGAGAATTCAAATCCTCCTTCCCTCTCTTGGTACATTATGGATGGTGACCCAAGAGAGGGGGATGATTCCTTTGTGTGCCACAAATATTCCATTGTGTGCTCCCTTGATGTCTAAGGAGGCTTTGGTGGCTGTCCTTAGGCAGCGTCAAGTGATAAATCACTATCTTGGAGTGTGATTTTTGTGGTCCTGGAAAGTGAATTTCGCCACTCCTAGGATTGTGCAAATTTCAGGTCAAAAGGCATGCAAAGGAGCTCTTCACGAAGGATTATGTGCACAAAAGCATTTATGCTTGCTAAAATTTGATTTTTCCTCAGACCTTAGAGTTTTAAATACTTTCTAGATTCTCTAATGTCTTTCAGCCCTGTAAATCCTTCTTCCTGACATTAATTAATGTCGTCTTCTCCTTATACGATTTTCCAGTGTTAACAGTTGCCCCCTAATGTGTGAGGTCTAGGAAGAACTCTATAGCTGAAATACATTATAGTTTCTTTTCTATATATCGTGCGTAGAGAGAGAGAGAGACCTACGTGAAGCTCAGAATTAGAAACACCCTGCACCGGTTTGAAGAATGACCATGTCCTATGGGACCCCTGTAATAAAATATAATACATATACAATTTTTTTACGAGGCGAGCATGTCCATCCTCGTGATGCAGTGGCTAGTTAAACAAATCTATTTGATAGATACATGTTCTATCTATGTCACTAATATGGTAGTAATCTAGTGGTTGCTGACAACGACTGTTGATGCCTTCTGGGGATTTTTTTTCTTTGACAATAGGTGGAATGTGGCACCCATATGCATAAAATTGGTATGGCATATAACTGTGCATTGTATGCATAGTTGCTGATTGAGACCTTCCCATGTAAGCATTGTTGAAAGAGACGCTTATGAAGGCACAGGTCTTCGACGAATTGGATCAAAGTGAAATGGTTGTAAGGTATGATACCTTCTTGACATGAAAGATTTTGTTGTAGTCAAATTTCAGGAGGATCGATGACATCTGTGGGAAATTATGTCTCCCACAGTGCCACCCGAGGATGCCCCTTTTATGGAGAGGGGTAATCCAAGGTACCAATTCCTTTTTGGAAAATAGGTGTTGAAGTCGACAAAAAAGAAGCCTCAACTGAATGGGGGGTCATGGACATGAGGGGTCAAAGACCTGGATGTGACGAGTTTAACATAGCCATGTTAGCGAGGAGTGACTGAAAACTGATGGTGGGGATTCAGTGGCCCAAGGTCAAAGTGTACTAAGCAGCTTGGTGACAGTCATGGCTATTTATGATGGGGAAATCCTTGGAGTCGGTAGGACTTCGAGGGTGGGAAAATACTAGCTATGAATGTCATGGTGGCTTGTGCGTGGGGGTATGATACTCCGATAATGGGTGTTCAGGGACTATTGGCATGGAGGAAAAGATGAATGAGAGGGTGGGGGACGTAGTGCACCATTTTCGGTATTTGTACACTTACCAAAAGAATAAAATAATGGGGTTTGGTTTGTATAAAACACAGAGGCGGGTGCCCCAAAACATGAAAGTGTTCACTCAATGATGTTGTAAGGAAGGTGTTTTTCTGAGGGTGGGGGCCCCATTGGTTGGTCTCATGTGTGGGGTTGATGAAGCGGATGAAAAATTATCACAGATGGGATTAGGTTGGTGGATGTATGGTGGGCCAAATGCGAGGCACGATAGTGCGCTTTTGATCTGCTTATACAACCTGGTCATCCGGGAAGGGGGTTTTAGTTTGTACGGTAAACCTTTACCTTTATTCATGGTGGATGGATGGGCATGAGGTACTTCCCGAACTAAAGTGGTATGGCCATGGTGTCACTTTTGTTGTGATATATGGTCTATTGTGGGTGACGAGTGCCATGGAGGGGAGGCTCTACTGACCAACGATGATGTTTATCATGTGCAGGGTGAGGTGATGGTAAACATAGTTGGATATGTGGAAACTATGGTTGATTTATAATGGAGAAATGATGTTAGGATATGCAGAGTTTACTGGGACTCTATCATGCTGGGGGTAGAATGATGCCTGCTCTGGAACTTTCAGTAGATGGGGTTGTGAATGGTTTGCGAGCTTTTCCTGAAAAAACAACTACCTCAAGTGAAAGAATCTTCTTTATCAAATATTATTGAAAGTCATGAGCTTTAAAAAAGAAGATGAGAGAAGACAAACCTGTCCGTGCTGAAAAATTATTTTTTGGGAGTGCGACTATGTGACATTTCCTCTGTTCATTATGGAGTGCTGATCATGGTGCAGCCTATGGTTCGGAGAATAGACCTTCTAATCTCTCGTTATGGTCCTCCAAAGTTTTTGAAAAGAGCAATATATAGGTGAATATGGCACTAATTCAATTCAATTTTACTTTTTGAGTTCTTGAGAGGTTAGAAGATTCTACATAGCTGTTCTTGTCGTTGTGGTCAGCCTGAGCACCAGGGATTAGCGATATCATGCCTAGGTAACCTCCATGAAGTCCTGTACTTTAATTTTTTCAGTCTGATGGTGACGAGGTTCATACAAAATTGGTTTGTATGGATTCTGAGTGTTTTTTACCCTATATTGCGTGAGCGATCAGGGAAAAAGCGCACCCTCTATGCACATTTTCTGGGGATAAGTGCACTTTAAGCACTCTTTTCCCATTCTTTGGCGCACCTTAAGCACACCTGTGGAAAATACAACTGCGACCTAATTTTGGTTGTTTGAAGGACAGGTGCGTAAAAGGCCGAGGCAAGAAAATTTTTGAGTTTTTCCTATTTTTGATGTTTTTTCTGTTGCTGATGGGTACCTATTTGGATGACAGGTTGTTATGGAGGGAGCGGGATTGGCTTGAGATTCAAATTGCATTGGCTATTGATGCTGGGGTGCGTTGTTATTTAGCGCAATGGGGGCTCTTGAAGTTTGCAAAGAACGAGCTCCTTCAGTCACACGACTTATTGCTTTGTTACTTGATTTGGCATTGGCGTAGGAGGCGAAACATGTTTGTGTTGTGTGGGATGAACCTGGTCATCCGTCTTGAGATGGATGTATATTTTGTGACCAAGTTACTGCCTCATGGTGAGGCACTAAGGTATCGAATCCCTTCCAGGAGGGTGGATGGAGAGGTTCCAGAGACGTCATTGTGGTGGGGCGCCTCTTATGGAGGGGTGCATCAGCATTGCATCAGTGACAGATTTGGAAGAGCGATGTACTCTAGCAGTGATTATGCAACTTGTAGGGTTTTCGGCTCTGCATCGGGCATTAGGCCCGTAGGTTGGAGTCTTGCGTTAGTTGTGGTTTAGGCACTTCAATGATTTTTCCCATTTTTGCTATGACGGGATGGTGACGTAGCTCGAGAAGGTCCACAATGGATCGAAGTGTTTTGCGTATGCCAACATTTTGTACAACATTATGTACGAGAGGGTAGTGCTACTGAGACCAGTGGTGGCGGTGCCTTCTGGGGGGCCACATGTGCCTCGTATGAGGAGGTGGGCTCCGGTGATGCTGCAAGGTGGTGGGGGCATGGTGGGGCATTACTGGAACACCATGATAGAGGTTTGGTTCGAGGTGAACCCCCATATGTTCTTGCCATTCCCATATCTAGGGATGGACTTCTAGGGGATCCAGATATGTGTGTCCCTCCTAGTTATGCTTGGGGACCAACAGGTACATTTTTTATGTTTTTTGCATTTATTTGAGTATATATGTGTTTATGTGTTTTGTTGGTGACACTAACATAGTTTTGGTTACTCTTGTAGGTTTTGGTGACGTAGGTCACCCCGTGGCTCGATTGGTTGGCCACAGTCCTCTTCGGAGACCTAGGGGCAATCTAGGAGGGTAGGGAGGAGATGCTGCTGGAGGACTTGGTGGTGGCGTTGGCCCTTTAGGGGAGGGCAGCAGCTCGACCACTGGAAAGGATGTGGTTGTGTGAGCTTGTGCTGATGCAGAGGCGGAACATGTAGATATGACGAAGGCTCACATTTCAGAAATGGCTGCTCGGGTGTTAGTTCTAGAGGAAGCCCGGGGTTGAGTGGACCACTTGACTTAAGGGATGCCTTCTTGGGGTTTTATGGATGACCTCGAGGAGGTCTGGCTGGAGACTGTGATGGCCTGGGAGCGGGAATATCGGCCTATTTTATGTCAGGTGACAGTCTCATTTGTGACGGCGGCTCCAGTGGTGGTACCGGGAGTAGTTGTGGGTCCAAGTGCCCCTCTTTAGGGGGCACCGCCCTAGAGTATACTTGTACATGGGGAAAACACCCATTATGAGGATGGTTTTCGTATTTTTGATGACTTTTTTGTATATTTGGGTTGGCTAATGGGTCAGCGACACTATTTTTGTGCTTAGATATGAGATATTTTTTGTAGCTCTTCATGTTGTGTCACTTGTTTCGATTTATGGATGATGTTATGTTGATGGATATCTATGTTTTTGGTTTTTATGTATGATGGTTTATTTGAGATGAATTCCAGTTTAGGATAGTGTTAGCTATGCAGCCAGCTGCTTGTTTTTGACTCCCTGGTACATGTGTAAATGTAATATAGTCAAATTGTCTGCTTAATCCTTTTGCACGCAAATATTTTCTAAATAGATGTGTATCTCTTGTCTCAAATGTATGGTTTAACTGCGACACTACTAACTGGGAATTGAGGTAGACATGCATATGGCGTATGCCCTGATGGAGGGCATCGTACATAAGTCCAATGAAAACGTCATATTCTGCTTGATTTTTTGTTGCTGGACCGATGCACATGTTGTTTGAGCAGAGTGGCAACTGGTCAAGGTGGTACATGACCCAAGAAGTTGCAGCTAAAATTTGAGACCATCTTGATACTCCATCAGCAAATCTGAAATAAGGTTCAGGTTGGTGATCCATGGCGGTACTTTGAGCATGTTTGATAAGTCTTTTGGTCAAAAATTTTTCAGTGGTTGGGTTTGTGTACGTTCATTCTAGGGAAGGGCCATATTGGCCCTTATGGGTAGAATTTCTTGAGGTAAAGGCTGTTGACGGGGTTGATAAGGCATGTCCCATCCGGTTCTGTCAATATGTATGCCCCCTGTCGAAGGCAATGTTTTATGATGTAGGGTACTTTCCGCAAGGTTTAAAAGTTCCCTGGCCCTAGGTCTTATTTTGCGACATCATAGTGGAGGACTAGTTATCCCTCATTGAATGAGTGAGGGTTGATGTGGCAGTCGAATGACACTTTTACTCATTTCTTGTGGGACTCATTGTGTTGTAGTGACTATCGTCAGCTTTCGTGAATGAGATCTAGTTCTACTAGGCGTTTTTCTAGAGGCTGGGTATCGTCGAGGAGTTTGATAGCGACATGCAAATTTGGGATCTCGCGTTCTATGGGAATCACGGATTCGACCCCGTATACCAAGTGGAAGGGAGTGAAACTAGTGGATGTATTTAAAACCATGCAATATGCCCACAGGGTGGAAAATATCATATGGTGCCAGTTGGTTTTATGGTTATTCACCATCCATTGTAACATAGTTTTGAGTACTTTGTTTACAAATTCTACATGTCTGTTAGACTAGGGGTAGTATGGGGAAGTGAATTCATGGGTGAATCTCAGATGGTGGGATAGCTCCTAAAAAACTTCATTCTCGAAGTGTTTCCTGTGGTCAAATACTAACTCTTTGGGAACGCCGAACCAGGCTATCAAGTGGTTAAACAGGAATTGAGCGGCGGTTTTTGCGGAATTGTTGTATGTGGGCATGGCCTTAGCCCACTTGGTGAAATAATAAATAGCCACGATGATATATTTATGGTTGCCCGGTGATGCGGGGTTACAAGTCATGAAGTCAATTCCCCATTTACAAAAAGGGTTGGTGATGATGACAGGAAGCAGAGGAGCGGGAGGTGTTCTTGTTTTGTGGGTGAAGCATTAGCATTGCTCGCATCTCTTGACTATAGTAATGCAATCGCGGAAGAGGGAGGGCCAAAAATATCTTGCCCTTAGGATTTTTTGGGTGGTGGCCATTCCAAATAGGTGGCCGCCACAAGCACCTCTGTGGCAGTTGTTAAGGGCTTGTTCTGCTTGATCGTGAGTGAGGCATCGACGTAAAATGGTGTCGATGCTTGGTCGATACAAGAAATCTCTCTTGAGGAGGTATCGGGTGGCCTGCTAGTGTATGCACCGACAGTAGTCTCGAGTGAGATGAGGTCTGAATTTTTGGGTTTGCAGGAACAAGAGAATGTCTCCGTATGAAGGGTCGTTAGTTTCTACAAAGAAGAGATGTTCATTTGGTAGTGAGTCGTTCACTGGTGATCCCTTGGTATCTCCTTGGATATCCGTAATGAACTCTGCTAAGGCAAGCACCTTTTTTATTTTAGGGGAGCGAAACTATAAGCCATATTCTTGGAGAATGACTATCGAGTGGGCGTAATTATGGTTCATTAGGCGGCATGTGTGCAGGTATTGAATAGGATTAATATTTGCAATGACCGTAGTGGTTTTTAAGATGATGTAGTGGTGAAGTTTCTGGACTGAATGGATTAATGCTAATGCAATTTTTTCTTTAGGCTCATATCTTAATGTTGGGCCTGATAAGGTTTTTCCGACGTAGTATATTATGTGCTCCTTCCCATTTGGGCCTTCCTAGATCAAAACTCTAGTTAATGTGGACTCAGAAGCTGATAGATACAGGATATAATATTTGTCATAGTTTGTGGGACTAATGAGTGGCGCTGAAGATAATGTTTATTTCAGCGCATCAAACGCTTGCTTAGCATAATCATCCCATTTAAATGGGATGTCCTGGAAAAGGAGGCATAAGAACCCATGAGCGCAGGTGTCATAATTTGGGATGAAGCATCTTAGAAAATTGGCCTCCCCTACAGGCTTTGTAGTTGCCTGAGGGTTCAAGGTGGTGGTACCTCTTTGATGGCTTGGACCTTGAGGGGGTCCATGCAAAGCCCTTGCTGGGACACGATAAAACCTAAGAGTATTCTTGCGTTGATGCAAAAGACACACTCGAGGGGGTTCAAGCATAGGTTGTATTGCTGGCATCGTTGAAACACCAATTACAAATCCTCAAGATGGTCTGAGTGCTTCTTGGAGTGGACGGTCAGGCCGTCCAAGTAGGCGAGGATAAGGTGTGCAAAGTCATGAAATATATAATTTAGGGCCCTCTTGAAGGTGGCTATAACATTTTTTAGGCTAAATGGCATTACCTTGTATGTGAATGTGCCCCAGGGGGTGGTGAACGCGGTTTTGTACTGGTCTGTATGGAAGATTTGAATTTAATTTTACCCAGAGGACCCATCCATGAAGGATAGAGCCTCATGTCCTGCACAAGCATCAATGACCTAGTCGATAAATGGGGTGGGATAATTGTCTTTAGGACAAGATTTTTTCAAATATAGAAAATCGGTGCAAATGTGTATAGTGCCCTGTTTTTTCATGATGGGAATAGGGTTGGAAACCTAAGATGTATAGGAAATGGGGTAGATAAACCCGACTTTGTGAAGCTTGTTGATTTCTCGTTTTATTGCTTGTGCCTTATATGGGTGCAGTTGACGTTGTTTTTGGTGCATTGGAGGTACGTCAGGCCAAGTGTCAATATGGTGCTCTACGATAGTAGGACTAAGCCCAGGCATTTCTGAGTAGTCCCACGTGAAGATATCTCGATACTTTTGTAGCAATTATGTATAAGAGGTTATTTCTTCTAGAGAGCATGCTACCCCCAGCGAGATTTCTTCGAACTTTGTAGGATTTCGGGATATGTTACCCTTAATGGTAGGTGACATGTTTGACATATTTCCTTCCTCAAATGCATCGGGCACTGGGATGGGGTTTTTGAACCAATCAATTTTCCCTGATGGGAGGAAATATTTTGATTCGATTGCGTATATATCTTGTTATTTTGTCTTGTTGGGATTGAACATGTGCTTGGGGAGAAATAGCAAACGGTGATTCATTCCATCCCATGGATAATCTGGCTCCGTCATAACCTCTAGGATGTCTTAATTTTGAATGAAATAGGGACCCTAAGGGGGATTTTTCCTACGCAAGGTTATGCTGAATAGGGTTAATCCTCATGGATCTACTTGAGAGACATGAGAAGGATTACATTGTCGATGTGGTGGAACCAGACGCGGTCGACAGAGTGCAGATTGATTGGGTCTGCACTGTCGTAGGTACAACTACTCTCGTAGTTGTAGCTAACTCGACACCTATGGTAGATGAGTAAAAATCTCAAGTCACGTTTCTGATACACGATGATATGAATAGTATATGGTGTATCGTGTCGTTCAAATTTTGTGGGGCCAGAATCTCCTTGATTGGTCGCCTCTCGGTTGACAAGAATAGGATGGATCTGTTCATCACATCCTCTTGGGTTGTTGAACTGTTCATGGATTCCGAGTCCATGCCATCTTCTTGGGAGAGGTGGAATATGGTTGATCGCATGCAGGCTAATGCTGCGCAGAATACGTATGTAGTGACAACGACGTAGATGGAGGTTGTCACCACATATCTAACATAAATATGGGACATCCATGTTGGTGAGATATACTATATGGACTAGATACCTTCGTTGGAACATTTTGAAACCTAGGAAATAAATGATGAAATGATTAAGTTCATCGCAAAGTACACACCTTTCGATTAGGGGAGGGGGTCTAGTGGGGAGCCTTTCAGGGGATCGTCATTCTTCCTGTAGGTGCAGGATGATACAAGGTTCATCCCCGACAGATTGGGTGGGGGGATCCTCTTGATAGAATCACTTGATGGCGTGTAAGGTGTCCCTATATTGCGTGATCTCTAGGCAGTGATGGGTATAGTGTCGATAGTTGCTGTAGATAGCGCATGCATGATTGGTACGAAATACTTTTCCTTTACCTTTGGTGGTAGGTTCCTTTTTACGCGAATGTAGCATTGCGATGTCTATATCAGGGCCAAGGAGTGGTTTCAATTCATCTAGCTCTGGGCAGATATGGGTAGGGTGACCTATTACGTCGCATATGGCACAAACTGGTGATTCCCGTTGTATGGCGGGAGTCACCATCTTCTTTCCTCTCTTCTCGGTTTTCATAGTCGTAATCATCGGTTTTGTAATGGAAATTTCCTTTTCAGGGGTGGTTTCGACCGTTTCTTGGATGGGTGAGGCCTCCTCGGGAATTAGGAGCTTCAAACCTGTGGCAGTGATGTGAGTGGTTCTTGTTCCCATAGGGGGAATGAGATACCAAATTGGTATTTCCAATGATATGTTTGGTAAAACTAGTGTTGCCAAAACATGATGGGAGATGAAACCAACTAGTGGGTAGAGGAAAGGGGTTTGGGAAGCATCATAGGTTAGAGAGGTTGCAGTGGCTGATGACTTGGTGCCATTACTGCTCGTGTCCGTGTCCTGACTAGCTTCAATGCTTGATGTGGACATCATGCACGTAGGAGCCCATGTGACATCAAGTGATGACTCAGGTATAATGGGAGGATCTCCTAGGAATGATCCTAGAACGGACGACGGCTTGAACTGGTCGAGGCTATATTCTTGGTACCGTGAAAGTGCATTCGAGGATGTATCTAAGTAGGGTAGAATTACATCAGTGTTTGTTAGGGGTTGCTTCTCGCTATGCATTAATTGGTCTACAGTAATGATGCGGTCCTCGTGGTGGAACATCATAATGCAGAAGCCAAAGGAGGCTATGATTGACATGGCGTACATATAACTCCACCCAAGGAGTATATTATAATCCAAGTGAGCGTCCAAGACTTCAATGTCTATGTGGACCGTATTTCTAGCTAAGAAGACTGGGACCTTTTGGTAGAGGCCGATGGGTGTTGAAGGATGATCGTCATATGCTCTAAGCATGATGACTGAATGTTTTAGTTCGGGAGAACCTAACTTTTGCCAAATTTTTTTTGACATGATACACATGGATGCAACCTCATCAATGACACATCGGTGAATTGTGATATTCTGGACCAACACTGGTATATGGAAGGCGACCATGGAAGGAAGCCTGGGGTTAACTTTGTCTAAGTCAAAAGCCATTTGGCGCGTATTAGCAGGGTTTATAGCGTCTAATGCAGAAGGTAGGGATTTTCGTTGTTTTGGGCATGACTGCAATACTTCCAAAGCTGACATAGTAGCGGGAGATTATGCTAAATCATCCATGATACTATAATAATGAGCTGCTTTGGAGTATTTTTCTGCTCTCCTATTGGGTCCCTTCACCATCTTTGGCAATGGTTCGATTGACATCTTTGAAATGGTAAAAGGTGCAATCAGTACACTGGTACTTTCCCCTGACGTATTGGTGTCTGGTGGGGTGTTGTAATTGCGATTCCGTGTTTGGAAAAACATCTCTTTTCCAGTCATGTATATTTTGTGGCTACTTTTCCTAGAGTCGTCTGGATTTTTTTGCTGAGTTCTTACCATTCCTTGATGGGGGAAAGGTTCCTACATCACAACTGGTTCCTGGGAAGATCCTCCTTGTCCTCGGTTACTTTGTAGCTTCTTCAGCTCAGGAGATCAGGATAGTGGTGAGTATAATGGTCGTACACACCACGTATTGAACAAGAATGGTTTGTTCGAAGAGGTGGCCTTTTGCTCCATCCTTCAGCATTTCTTGGCTCTTGGCTCTGATTCCGGTTGGAGTTGCCTCCAACCTGGGATCGCGTAAGGAATTGCTTGTTGTTGCCCCCCTGTCCAGGATTCCATTTTCACTTGTGTTTTTATTTTTTATTCACCATGTTAGGAGGGTAGTTCTCTTGATTATATTGGTGAGGTTGGTTTTGGGAAGGCTGCACAAAGTTCACCTGTGCATTGGTCTGCATAGGCGGGTCTTGTGTTGGGGACTGAGCATAACATGGTCCCTAGTTTGCACATGGCTATTGGAGGGGAGCTCTTCCATCATTTTTTCTCTCTGCGTACTGGGTCCCCTAAGCTGGAGGATAGGGTCCTTCGTGGTGACACAGTGGCGCCCTATTGGTCAAATTTTGTTGAGGTATGTTCTGGGTAGAACTGTACATGTAAATGGGGTTTTGACTGCTGCAGCCTAGGTAAGCTTGGGTCAATGACCCAATTAGTCCGTCTGCAGAGTTTGACATGCCTGGAATTTCTTGATAAGTTTGCAGGCGTGGGGCATTGGGTAGGATATTGTAAATATGTCATGAATACATATAAATCAACTTGAGCTGATGGGCTTTGCTGATGGTGTCCTCTTTGGATGTTGGCCTTTGTTGCACCACATCCTTTGAAATATCTATAGCGAAAGTTTTTCAGGAACAAATCTAAAATAACCCAGTCGTTGAATTTAGCTTTACATAAACTATGATGCTGCCTCCATTCATGGAGATGGTCTGAGATATGGATAGTGGGGGTTTGTCTAAAATGTGTCAGTAATTCCATTCCAGAATCATGGTGAATGGGTAGCTGAAAATATGTTAGGAATGTGGTGGTGAGGGCATTAAAGGTTCCATGTGAAGAAGAGGGTTGGTCCACCTACCATTTCGTAGCTACTCCTATCAGAGTAAGTTGAAATAGTCTCAATCGAATAGTGTCGTCAATGACACTATTTGATGAGCACCACAGGTGGAAGGTCATGACATGATTACCTGGGTCTTCCGCTTGCTTTCCTTTGAACTTTGGAATATTTGAAGGGAGATTTGTGGGCATGGGAGGCCATGTAAGGTTGTGTGCGATGGGGTCATTCGTCATCTTTGTTAAATCAGTAGATTTAACAAATATAAGAAACATGACTAGGAGGTTGACGCCATTGCAACTTGTGAAAACATAAAATTTTGGTTAGGAAGAGGGTTGGTATGTGACATACTTTGCTGTGTATTCGACTGACTTCCTGAATGGGTTGCACTCCTCTACTCCCTAGGGGTCGTGGGAGGAGTGGTGTGTGGTGTGGTGTTGGGAGACTGACCAGGGTTTCCAACTAAGGATGCCCCAACAAAGGAAAAACCAATAATGGTGGCAACGTTCCGTATTTGACTCCTAAATGATGAAAGACCTGGAACCCATCCCGGTAATGGTGGGAGGTCCAATAGATGCCTAGATCGATGAGGTCTCGTTGGGGCCGTTCTGGTGTCGACAAGGTCTGGTTTTGGAAAATTTTGAGAGGATAGAGTCTATGATCAAAGCAAAATTCTGGTCACATACACAAAAAAAAGTGAAAATAAAATAAACTTTCCCTTTAAATTAATTCTATGTGATCAAGCAATAAAGAAGTGGTTTTTGTTCATTTGCGTATGATAATCAAGATCCTAGAAGACCTCTTCCTCATCATACACTCAAATGTAACTAGGCCTTGAGAAGATATCTTGCGAGTGTTGGCACAATGTCCCATAAGAGTTGGTGATGCCCAAGTCAACCGAGGAAAATCCACCAAGGTAAGGGTAGAGGGTCTGGCGCTTTCCTGCACCGTCACCTATAGGGAAAGGATGCCCTAGATTTGGCCACTAAGTACCACCATCCCACATGAGAGTTATAGTCTTGGGCTTCTTTATAATTCAGCTAACAACCGAGTATCAACCAAGTCTAGTAGCCCTGACTGATACGTCCCCGAACTGTGCCTAAGCCTAACCTCCTCTGAAACAGGTCTCCGCTATGCTTGAGTTTTCTTTTCCGTGGGCTGATAGGTGGATTTAAATCTCCCTAAACAGTCAAATTCTATGTTTCAAGATGAAGAATGATCAAGGAGGCTTACTGGATGCCTACCCCCTTGATCCCAACTTAAAGTATAAATTCTTTTGTGGCCCCTGTCGGGAGAATTTAGTGAGTTTTGTTAAGTTAGTTTTAGGTGTCTTTGCTTTTCTTAGTGGGTGGATGTGTGTGAGAAAAAAGTGGACAATAACATAGTTTGAACGTGTGGATATGCGATAATCCTTTTCAAAATCCCATATTAAACTATGTTTTACTGTTCCTTGCTCAAAAGAAAAACATGTGCGGATATGGGCTGCTTTCTATTTTTCCTAGTTAATCTATGTGATTAACTAAAGGGAGATGGTGAGTTCTGAATAGAGAGTGTTCATATGCTTGCCTAGGATCACTGGAGGGTGCAAAGGTAGCAGAGATTAGTTTCTCTTCTATTGACAATTCAATCCCAGTCTCGAAATCCTAGTGCAAAAATTGAACTAAACTAATAACTTTTACACTAGAAAAAAGAAACTAGCTAAGCATGCGTAGACTTGGGCCACTTACTTTGGCTAGTTATCTAGGTGTGTTGGTACCTAAATTTGCAAAACATAAAATTCTTTTGGAATGCAAGTTATTTGCCCCCCCAACTTAAACTATGTGTGAACTTTGCAAAAATCAACTTGAAATAAAATTGACACTAAGACTACAAAAAGCAGCTAAAAGTGAGCTTTAGCAAGCTGTGGGGTACCTCAACCACTGTTGGCAGATGTATTATGGGCTGCCAAGCACTTTACAAGCAGGAAAAGATAGAAATGTGGGAGAATTTTCTCTTTCTGTCTTTTGCGCGCAAAATACTGAAATAGGCGTGATGTCTGCGCACATGTCAGCTCTGAATGCGCACCCTAGGCGCTTCTGTGGGAGGGAAAAATGCATAAATTCCTAAAAAATTAATTTTTGGATTTGTTCTGCTTCAGTCTGTCACTTGGGATGAACTAGGGACTGCAAGAGAAAAAGGGGGAAATTCAGCTCCACTCCACAGCACAGGCAGGGATTTTTGCAAAAAGGCACAACTACATAAACTTGGTAATAAATGTTAGTGGAGTCTCCAATCCTGTGTTAGTGTGTTTGGTGCATGTATTTACGAAGTCACACCAACTTAAGGGGTGTGGTTTACCCACTTAACTTATTGGTCACAGGTAGAAAAAGAAGTGGAGTCAAGCAAGTTAGTGGAACAAGCTAGAATCATAAACATAATAGATATAGAAATAACATGCATATATAAACTAAAATTAAACTAAAACTAAAAAAAATAAAAAAAAGCTCTGAATAGAGTCAAACAACTGTAATAATCCAAACGGTGTCTCTTCGGCCACTCTTATTGAGTGCTGGTAGGAAATGAGGATGAAACTTTAACCCTCTTGCCAAAGGGCCCCTAGAACATGGGTTCTAAGTCCCGATGCAAGGATGTTTTTACTTCCAAGCTTGCCTCAGTGCAAAGTTTCCCTCTCTCTATTATGGTGGACTGAATTTGTTGGATGGCCAACAATTGAGTCCCCTCTATCTTCAGCTCTGGATCACACACTACTGGTATTGCTTGGGAAATTCTGGCTAGTATAACAATGTGTTCTCAAGTTTCTTCATCTCATGGTGGCCTTATATAGGAGAATTCAAATCGTCCTTCCCTCTCTTGGTACATTATGGATGGTGACCTAAGAGAGGGGGATGATTCCTTTGTGTGCCACAAATATTCCATTGTGCGCTCCCTTGATGTCTAAGGAGGCTTTGGTGGTCGTCCCTAGGCCGCTTCAAGTGAGGAATCACTATCCTCGAGTGTGCTTTTTGTGGTCACAGAAAGTGACTTTCGCCACTCCCAGGATTGCGTGCATTTCAGTTCAAAAGGTGCACAAAGGCGATCTTCACGAAGGATTATGTGCGCAAAATCATTTATGACTTGCTCAAATTTTATTTTTCCTCAGACCTTATATATTTTTAGATACTTTCTAGATTCTCTAATGTCTTTCAGTCTTGTAAATTCTTCTGCCTGACATTAATTAATGTCATCTTTTGCTTGTACGATTTTCCAGTGTTAAAAATATTTATTTGGAGAAATTTATTTAAATACTGACATTTTGTCTTTTTTATTTCAAAAAAGGAAATCCCCATTTAGGTTAATTGGCAACGATGATCGATATTTGAGCTTCTCTTCATATTTTGTGCATTTGGAGTATATTTGAGTTAGTAATGGATGTGAATATCAGGAAATGCCTTTTATAAGTTATGAGTTTATATTAAGTGTGTTGAACTTGATATTCACTCTAATTGTATTATGAGCCCTAAAATGCACCAAATTATGCTATGTACACAAAGAATATACCACATTGGATGTTCATGGCATGACTTCCAACTTACATTTTTATGGGTTCACATGAGCTAATAGATTCATTGACTATAAAGTGTTAGATTGAAATTTTTTTTAGCTTTGAAATGTTTTGAGAAGGGTTTGGATATTATGCATGGGTTCACATGAGATAATGGATTCTTTGATTGCAAAGTGTAGGATTGCAATTTTTTTAGCTTCAAAATGTTTTGATAAGGGTTTGGATATTATGCATGCTTTGAGCTAATATTCGTTCGAATTTATGATATATGATAATATGGGTTTAACATCAGAAACACTGAAACTATCTTTTAATATCTTGTGAAGCATCTACACATGATATAGTTTGGGCAAATTTGATAACTTTGTTTCAGTGGTCACTACCATGATTTATGATGAATATATTTGATGCAAACACTTAGATTACTGTATAAAATATTATTAAAGGTATTTCCACTAATATTTGCATGGAAGCATCTATGTGGAATCTCAACCACCTCTTTTATGCTATAGCTAGAGGGAGAGAGTGGATGAAGAAAACCATTTTTTTAGATTCTAGAAAAAAATAATTATTTAAAAACATGCATGCTTGTAACATGAAATATATTTAGGCTATTGATACCTGAAAACAAAACATGATTGTAGTTAAACACGAATTTAAAATAGAAAATGGTTAGATCTTAATCTTTCTTCAGGTCTTGATAAATTTCGGGGCCATTATTTTAAAACCAAGGTGAGGCGTGGTCTTTTGATGTAAAAAAATAGTATTTTCATTGTAGTGCTTATGGACCACAATTGCTTTATTTTCAAGATAAAATGGTTTAAATGGTGTTGAATGATCTCCACATTATTTTCAACACGGTTTAGATTTTCTAAAATAGAGTATGTTCGATTAAAACAAGAACATTCCAGACACCAAGGAGATTAGTGGTAAAGAAAAATGTGATCTTTTGAATAGTTTCAAGGATAATGAAATAAATAATACATAGGTGAGTCAATAGTCAAAAGAGAAACACATACAATTTTCTCAAGAAGAATTGTAGTTGATATTGTTCTGGGGTTTAATTTCTAGATTAGAGATATGTGTAGTTTTATTCAAGGGTAGATATTAATTCACATAGAAATTCAAAATTTATTTAAAAGATTGTTATAGTCCTTTGTAGATACATGTTTCAAACTATAAAAACTTTTCTTTGTACTGATTAATCTTGTCTATAGCAAGAGGAAGTGATCAAGAAAACATATAGAGGTATTGTACCAAAACTTCCTTTGATTTCAAATGTAGCAAATCACGATTTATTTATTTATTTACGAGGCATTCATGTTGGAATAATGAGACAATATCTTTAACTTCAACATAGGCCTCATGATTTTTAAGGCTAAGGAAGTAGTATTGTAGTAAGATTTCCTTGTAGCATGGTATTTTCCTTTTGTTGATATTTTCTTGTCTTTCAAGAGTTGTCAAAGAAGCATTAATAAGTGTTATACATTGTTTCCTTAAGACGTTTCCTTTGCAACATCTGTGAAATTGATAGTTTTTATGTAATTTGGCTTAGTCATAATGTTAAACATTACATGATAACATCTCTACCATATTGTGTTGAAGAGTTTCATATGCATATTAACTAATTTATTTGAATATCAACTTCACATATATGTATATATAGAAACAAAAAAGTAACAAAAATAAATAAATGTTAATAGTAAAAAAATTCAATTAATTAGTCATAATGTTAAACACTGCATGGTAACATCTCTACCATATTGTGTTAAGAGTTCCATATGCATATTAACTAATTTATTTGAATATCAACTTCATATATATGTATATATAGAAACAAAAAAAGTAACAAAAATAAAATAAATGTTAATAGTAAAAAAATGCAATTACTTTGTGATGTGAGTAATACGATAGAGATGGGTGATACATTCGATTCTTAATATAATAATAATAATAATAATAATAATAAAATTCAATATGAGTTACAAATAAAATATTTCAATATGAATTAAGTAATATCAAAGTGTATTTAAAAATACATTAATAACAAAATAGTTAATGTGGACAACGTCTATACATAAACATTTCAATACCTATATTAAGTAAAATATTTCAATCTCAAATATATATATATATATATATATATATATATATATATATATATATATATATATATATTGAAAACAATAAATTTTAATCTTACTACTCTACATTTTTAATCAATTTTTTCTAAAATCTAGCAAAGATTTGTTAATTTTTAAGTTTAACTCCTCTCTACACAATCCAAGTGTCCAATAGCATTTTCAATTCATTAAATCTATTTATGCATTTAAAAATGCAATTTAATTAGTGAACACAGGAACATACACACATATCCATCTTAACCAGGGATCAAATGTGTTGTAGCAAAAAGGTCTTATTTAAGTTTTACACTTAAAATAGGTTTTCATGTTAAGAAATTTGATCTCTCTCAACACTTGCTAGATGAGTAATTAAGATGGATCTATGCTAGTTAATTCCAATCAAGATGTATTTATATGTTCCATGCATTACATTTATCAAGTTTCATTGTTGATATTTGTTACCATTTCATTTAATGTGCATTCTATAGCACATTATAGCACAATATTAGGGTGATGTGTGATTCTATTAGTACATTATTTGGGTGATGCGGGGTTCCATCCCCTCTCCATTTTAAAATAAAAGAAAATAAAATGAAATAAAAGAAATGTTGTGAACCACTTGGGAATAGTTCCTACATTAGTATATAGGTAGGATTGGCTTGTTGAATGGATTGCCTTATTGAGATATTTTCTCAACAATAATATCTCTTACTATAAATTGTTGGATTTCATAAAGTACTATTTATGTGGCATGTATTTGGAGTTTGTGATTGAATAATACAAATAGTTTTTTGTACATCATGACGGTTCTTCCAAATTTTTTTTGGTGGGAGCCAATATGTGTCTAACTCCCTCAAGGAGGGCCCAAAAAAATGTGAAAAATGTGATGTTTGTGTCAATGTAAATAATTATATTAGCATACTGTGATTTAGAGTGTGAGATCAGATTAATTTAGTTGTAATATTTCTGTATATTGCAACGGTGGGCTGAATCTCTGCGTACATCCAAGAGGGAGATGCAAATTATTTGTTTCCTTTTATTGTGGGGACATAATTTTCAACATGTCATTGCTTAAGTTTGCCATGAATTTAACTACAAATCCACAGGTGTGAAATGCCTACTTGGCGCGACTAAAATTTTTCCACAACTTTGTGTGTAAATCTAAAGGCTTTGCTATATATATATATATATATATATATATATATATATATATATATATATATAATATGAAAGTTCTCTCTCTCATAATAGGCTAAGTTCTTGAGATAAATTTGTCTGAATTAGAAACATGGGGAGTTGCATTTCTTTAAATTCCACTTCTTATGTTCTAGTGGCGACTATAAAGCTCATACTGATGGACATAAGCATCAAGGATTTCTGTGAAGAGGTTAGAAGCTAGGAGATTCTTAGAGAAAAATCTGAGAGAAGATTATGAGGGAAAATATATTATCTTCTTCCTCAACGAAAGTTACATTTTGTATTCACTAACTTAGACATGATTTCTCTTCTCTACAATATTAACACTGCATTAGTAGAATAAAAAAAGAAGAAGGAGAGAAGGAAATTCTCATGTGGGTTTGGTAAAGACCAAGTGCAATTGCAAGAATTGTTCGATATTCATAGCCCCAACATGAAATGGAAGACTTATATAATAACAATGTGTTTGTATGATATTGACCTCCTGCGCAAGCTTTGGAAGAGGTTAATTTATTCTTCCTTGTCAAATTTCCTGACCTTTGTGTGGAGGAAATACAATGGATCAAGGCAACCAAAAAAATCTTGGGTGGAGGTGTGAAAACCGTAGTGAATGTGCCAATTCATCAAACGTTGTTGGATTTTTTTAGCTAAATAGGTTTATAAAAATTATATCTGAAAGACCAATTATTGAATAGATTAGCGCAATTTAAAATAGTGGTTCTCATTGTTCTTTAGTGCTGAGAGAACGTATCGCTAGTTTGATTGTGTGAACCTCTTATATGTTGATGGGTCTTGTTGTGCTCTGAGCTTCAAGAGCATCTTTACAAGTTATGTTATGAGATCCTTGTATGTAGAAAGGTCAGTTGCATAATTGACTGCTGAATATGTCCAATAATCAGACAACTCACCTATACAACTATGAAAAGTGTAGTTAGTTGCATTTTGAGAGATTGGATTTTTTCCATAGGGTGCTCCAATATCAAGGTTTTCCTTCAGAAGATTAAGAAGTGTCAACTATATAAATTTCATCAAAGATGGTTATAGACGGCTATTTATTAAATGAGTTGAATGATAAGCTCAAAAATTGTGGTGTTGAAAAGAGCGTTGTCTGGGAAACTTCAGAGTGGGGATAAGTGACGAGGAAGACTAGCCAGACATATGTGACTATATGTAATTTATGTTCCTTGTAATAATATTTGTAATGATGTAAATGTAAGAATTAAAGGGGGGACTTTATAATAATGCTTACATTAGTATATAGGTAGGATTGGCTTGTTGAATGGATTGTATTTTTGAGATATTTTCTCAACTATAATCTCCCACTTTAGAAATTGTGAGATCTCATAAAGTACTATTTATGTGGCATGTATATGGGGTTTGTGATTGAATAATAGAAATAGTTTTATGTGCATCATGACTAATCCAATTTTATTTGGAGTCTAGTATGAGATGTCGTAAAAATACTTCTTTCTTCATTAGTTATTGATATTACAATTTGATAGGATATATTGTAAAAATGTTTAGCTCTCACTCTCTACCATAAATAAAATATTTAAATAAATATGTGAAGTAACTTAATTTTATATTAATTTTAATAAACCTAAAGTTATTATTAAAAAATTATATTTTCTAGGAACATGCATTGTTCTTCTACTTTTTTAAAAGAATTAAATATAAAATGTTTTAATCTCAACTATATATATATCTTATATATGGCTTTAAATAAGAAAAAAGAAAATTATTAGAATTCTAAATTTAGTTCTGTAGTCTACACAATCCATGCGTTTAATGAAATTTTTAAGTAAATGAATTTATTTATGCATTAAAAAATACAATTTAAATCATAAAAATTATATATATATATATATATATATATATATATATATATATATATATAGAAATAATTTTTCAAATTTTATATTTGAAAAAATATTAAATTTAGGAAATTTGATCCTTTCATGATTTTCTAAATCTATAATTAAAATAAATCTATAATAATTATTTTTAACGAAATTTATGATTAAAATAAATCAATAATTATTACTTTTACATTAATGTCAAATAAAACTTTTTAAGAATTACAGTACATTTATTAATTCCAATGTAGTTGCGTGTAGGTAATCCTTGTAGTAGACGGATAAGTCTCACTTACGGGGAAATCAATTCCTTGTAAGTCAATTCACCCGTTTAGATAACCTTTTCCTCTTAGTATTATAGTTTCACCAAATATTCAAGTTTGTTTGGATTTTGAAATTCATATGTTGGGAGGATGCTATCCAATTATGCCATGGTAAATGGTAAATATTTGAATTTTTTTTTTCTATTTTTGGAAATATTTGGATATTTTCTAATTATTATGTAATGGTAAATATTTTAACAATATTTTTTGTTTGTAGAAATTCTTTCGGTAGTAATCACATGCAAAAGAACGAAGTTTTAATTCGCTAACCAATAAGAAAAAAATTATCAGATTATGTGAGATCGGGATCCGCAAATAGAGCGACCAAGTCGCTTAGATAACGAGACCCGCTTTGAAAAAGTTTAAATATTCCATTATTTATTTATTTATTTAATTTTACTAATTTTATTTATTATTATTATTATTATTATTTTAATTAATTTATTTATAAAACCTTTAATATATTAATATAATGGTAAGTAATATAACAAATCGTGGTGTAAATTTTTGTAAATTTTGATTAAATTATATAATAATTAATTATTATTATTAATTAATAAATATAATTAATTCTTATTATAACACGCCATCATGATTTGACTATTTGATGATGGCGTGTTATAATAAGAATTAATTATATTTATTAATTAATAATAATAATTAATTATTATATAATTTAATCAAAATTTACAAAAATTTACACCACGATTTGTTATATTACTTACCATTATATTAATATATTAAAGGTTTTATAAATAAATAAATTAAAATAATAATAATAATAATAATAAATAAAATTAGTAAAATTAAATAAATAAATAAATAATGGAATATTTACTTTTTCAAAGTCAAACTAGCCGTTATCCTAACAGCTAGTTGAGTCATTTCTACATCTATTTATACTTAATGACTGGATCTGATCTCTCACATAGTCCTGATGATGAACCACACTGGTTGGTTCGAAACGCGTCGACCTCGTTCTTTTGCATGTGATTACTACCGAAAGAATTTCTACAAATTTATATTATGGATCACAGAAGCTTAGATTCCAAATATTTTTTGTTATTTTTTTATGTTTAGGAAGTCATGGAAACAATGTAGTATTAGTCCATATATTTTTTATATATAGCTAAATTTCATATTAGTCTATGTTGGCAGTTTAAAATATGATGTCCCAATTATATAATAGTAAATATTGGGCATTTTTTCTTTCTATTTTTGGAATTATTTAGATATTTTCAAATTAACCATGTTTTATATTGTCTTCTTATATTCATGAAATTATTTAAATATTTTCTAATTAACTATGTTTTATATTGTTTTTGTTTTTTCTTTATGTTTACTATTTATTGGATACAACAACTATAGCACTTATAAATACCATATAGTTTTATGTATAGAAAAAAATCATATTATTTTATGTTTTCAAGTTTGAAATTATATGAGTCTATTGGATTGTTTGTTTGTGCTCTATTAATGTATATTTAACACTGCAAATTTTATAATGATGATATGTAACATTATCTTTTAGAATTAGGTAAGGTTTATATTGAAACTATATATATTTTTTGTAATTCAACATAAAATAAGTACATCATTAGCAAAATGCAAGTAGTCTCATCCCGACCAGGTTTGTTGACTACTGCGATCAACATGTGAAAAAATAACAAAAAAGAAACTAAAGACATCATCCACAACCTAGGAGGAAAAAAACACCTTAAAACACATAAAACAAGGAGAACACTTATAACCATGCTAGTTGTCTGACGTAATTGTAGTTGGGTTTTCCGGGATTGTTACAGGAGGAGGTGGAGGGTCGAAAGAACACTGAACATGCTCTTCAAAGTGAGCCATCCACGACTATAGCTTCTCCACCTTCTCGTTTAGTAGGTTCTATTTGCGTGAGACCACCACAACTTGTTCTTAGATATGGAACTGAAAGTAGTCTATTTTGTTCAGAGTGGCTATGAGTTTAACATTCTCTTCCTAGTGGATCTGTCTTGTTTTTTTTAGTCTCTCCAACATTGACTGAATCAATTCCCTACAATTCTCCAACCAATAATGTCGAACATCCCTCTGACCATGCCCCACATGGCTTGCCTTCCCCCGTCGGCCTGCGTTGCCACGTTGCATCGCCCCATCTCGTTGTTGAGGTTACGGAGTGAGACCCCCACACCCGACCACTGAGCCACCATGACCACGATCGTTGCAGACTCCAGACGTCACCCGCCTTGAACAAACAATATTTTTTCCACTGTAGCCAACCTCATTTTTCTTCTCTTCCATTACCGTCTGGTGAAATTAAGGTTCTCATTCCTCATATCTAATAAAGCAAGCTTCATCGGGGGGGGAGGACCGACCACGATAAGGAACTAGATGCATTCTTACATAATCAATGCCAATTTGAGGAAACCTAGAAAACCAATGCGTTGGTATACAAACTGCAACTGCAACCACCATAGTTGTCCCTTCCCTCTTCAATGGGACTGCGCACAACCAGACCCACAATTTCTAGGAAACAATATGGGGTTGAGCCCGCACTTCAACACCCTTACTCGGTTGTTGGATGTCAATTAGCCTGTCCATCTAAGATCCTTTCCAAAATGACCCCTAAAGGAGAGATCGTTGAAGCTTATAAAACCTCGGAGAGAGATGCATAGGAGGGTAATATAATTGTCATGCAAACACAGAGAGGAATCCTCCCATATGCAGTAGGGCCACTATATGGCCTGAACCTCTAGAAGCCACGCTCTGCTCGTGCATGAAGATGTCAAATTCCACACACCAAAGAATAAATTTTCCAACTTATAAACCAAAAATCCAAAGAGGGAGCGTCAACGATGGGGCCACCACCTTTCCCAAACAATGAACCCTCGCTTCTTCCTACTCCCACTCCCATAATACCAATGGCATGCACTGAACTAAGACCATGCCAAAATACATACACCACCTTGACATAATCTATTTTCAATCATCTCCTCCCACTCGGGTCAAGGTTGATGGAGGTTTCACACAAATCTCCTTTACCCCTCTCGTACATAGGTAATTGTGAGAGGATGGGGAGGTCGCTCCTCATACTAGTAGCCAGGTGGTATCTATCATCAATCACGCATTTCCTCATGTGCCTGCCTCATCGCCCCATTACGGTTATCTTGAAACTAGATTTATTAAAGGTTGAGAAGATTACTTTTTTTTAAATACAAATCTCTTTTAAGTTTTCAATTTTAACATAAATTTTTATTTTTTTAAAGTTGATCTTTCTAAAAATTTAACAAATATACAATTAATGATAAACTAAACTAAACTAGTATATTACTTAAAAGTAAAAAATAAAAAGAAAAGAAAAGAGATTAACTTTAACTAATACCCCTACTCGAGTAAATAATTGTCATTTACTTTTTATTGTGCAAGACTTGGTAAATCTAGACTAGAGGAAAAAAGGAACCTGGGATATACAAATTTATTTTCTTTATTTTCTTTTAAATGTTATGCTAAGTCATGGAAATTATAGGAGAAGACCCAAAAGAGAAAATCTTTGGGTTCTATGTAGTTAAGACGGTTATTTCCTCCTCCCTTAGAGATTAAAACATCTTAGTTTTTTGAAAGTAGACAAGAGTGGCAAGAGGGATAATGGAGGCATGAGTCGACTAAAGGAGAGACACAATCCTTTGAAAACATGCCATTGAGGTGAGCATGTGCACTTCTGACGGGCGTTATTTATCTGGACACGATTTAGTGGAAACATTGGAGTAAAAAGGTTTTGGACTGGACTAGAGGTTTTGAGGTTCAAGAACAAAATATTTTCTTTGACTACTATAGAAACTAAAGAGGCTAGGGGGATCCCTAGACGTAATTTCTAATGTCATAGGTTAGGTGGTGAATTGTTGTTATCGGTTAATTTCCTGATTGGGTGTGCCAATGCAGATAAGTACCTGTAATTAGTAGATATTGTGTGATTTCTGCAATCAATATTTATTTTTAAATATATTAGTGTATAAAAAAATGGTTCATGAAATGGCACTAATTATATTTTCTGAATGAAATTTCAATGCTAAAATTTTCAGGTAGTATGTATGTATGGCATTTCCTTTTAATTTCTTTACAGAAAGGTTTATTGGAGACTTTTAATTTTCGAACGAGGAAAAATGACTAGTCTTTGTACAATGACAATACCTGTATGAATGTGTGAATTTTATTAAAACGTGGAAGAAATTTGTGTTAAGAGTCAATAGGAAGGAACAATTAAATAAAGAGAAACCCTAGCTGAGTACTTGGGGAATGGTTTATCGAGAATACAATAGTGAAACCCAAATGCGTGTGATTTGGACATCACTCAAGTAATCCTTTAAACCAAGGTTAAATTGTTTAGACTGGTCTTTAGGGTCCTAGTTTATCTTATATTGATTCTCGGTAATATAACTTGCATTCAGTGTGTGAAGAAGTCTTAAGCGGCCTGAATTTAAATTAGAGGAAAATAAATGATTATAATGCTTAGAGACACCGATTAGCCCACAAGGTTGAGCCATTTCTGGCAGCCCACAGGCAGTCCCAGTCCAGAGTTACTATTTCATTAATAGATAGAATCATGAACATTAAAATACCACTACAATTATTATTGTCCAAACTTGAATTTCTTCAGAGATACATAACTTACAAATAATTAAATAATTACATAGATTCTGGCGTAGAGTAAATGACAAAGAAAATTACTACCCAACCGAGTCAACTTCATTAAAAATGCATGAAAACCTTGAAAAAAAATACCAGAGAAGGACCCATATGAAACAGGAAAAAAAATTCAATTATAATTACTGATAAAAAAAAATAACAAAAAATTGTTCCATCCTTCATTGGGTGAAACCCAGTTCAAAAGAAAGATTAATCTTCTCATAATAAGTATTAATAGAATAATTGTCATGGGTTCATGTAGAAACCCAAAATAAAAATAAATATAAGTTCCCAAAAGGGGTATGGCCTTCACGACAAAGAGAAAAAATGATACACCCTAAAACCTATCATAAATTAACCTTTGTCTTGTTGAGATTTTCTGTTTTATTAAAATTGGCAAAAATCTCATTAGGTGACAAAAATTAGGAATTAGTTCCTAGATTAGGTCCAGTTTGTTGGGAGGGAGTTAATGCATCCTAAATTTGATATGAGAGAATTTATGAGGCAGTTTGATTCTCTTTGCTATATAACAGGTATCCATACGGATTGTTTGCATAGTGTGAGAGTTTGGGAGGATTTGATTAATTATGTAATCTCCTGTTTTGATTAATAAAGACTGCCGATGCCTATGTTGTGTGGACGTAGCCCAGGAGGATTGGGTGAACCACGTTAAACTCTGTGTTTCCTGTGCATGATGTGTTTGATAAGTATTTGTTTTAATTAGCTGTGCATATGATCTCCAACAAGTGGTATCGGAGCAAGTTTTGGAGTGCGTTGAATTGCTGGTGTTGCTGGAACGCTGGTGCGTGGAGTCCGTATGGGCGCCGGTCGAACGCTGGTGTTGCTGGAACGCTGGCCAAACAAAACTGCTGCGTGAAGGTGCGCATAATCACTGCTGTTGCGTGGTAAATTTTGTGAGCGAACTCGTTGTCAGGCCAGAAGACGTGAGCTCGGAGGATCGGGCAGTGTTAATGTGTTGATCTGCGTGCTGCGTGGCTGCTGGAGGTAGCCGTGGACTGGGCAGTGTCAGCGCAGAAGCCAAGTTTCAAAGGATTGCAGAGCTGAATTGTGCAGCGTTGAATCGTTGCACAAAACGAGTGCAGTGTTGAATCTTGGTGGCAGCGGCGCTGGCAGAGCCGTGGGTTGAACTTCCTCAGAGATCATACTCAGAAGCCGTGGGTTGAACTGCTCCAAAAACAGCGTATGCCATTTTTTTTTTTTTTTTGAACCATGTGCGTTGAACAGCGTTGAATTTTAAGTCGTCATGCAGTCTTTAAATCACTGGTTTATGCAGTATTTATACCGTTGGTTTTATTCCTTTGAACAAAAAAAAAAAATACAAATCGATTTTGAGTTCATTTTTTATCAAATGCCGTCACATTAAATCAATATGCATTAATACATTTAAAATCGATTTATGTTCGAATCGATTTGAAGTTTTTTGCATATGATAAAACAAAACAAAATTATGTCGATTTGAAGCTTAAGGGAAGCTTTTCATAAAGCTTTTATGAAACGCTTTTGTAAAAAGGGTCCATTAGTTTTTATATAAAATCGATTTGTAATTTTGTTTTAATACCATTTGTATATGGTATGAAAGGGGTCAAGTATATATATATATATTTTTTAAAAGTAAGTGATAGGCACTTAAAGGAAGGTGAAGGGCAATTTTTTGAAAGGCATTTTTTAAACACAAACTTCATTTATTTAAAAGTTGGTTTTTTGGAGATTATTGTGTTTTTTGCTGATACAAGATGGCGAAAACTCAAAATGCCCGGTTTGAAATTGAGAAGTTCAATGGCAAAAACAACTTCGAGATCTGGAAGGTAAAGATGCATGATCTCCTGGTACAACAAGGCGTGGCAAAAGCACTGTTGGGGAAAAGCAAAAGGCCTTCTTCCATGACGGAGGATGAATGGGATGAGTTGGATGACAGAGCTTTGAGCGCAATTCGGTTATGTCTGGCGGATGACGTTCTGTTCAACATTGTGTCAGAGAAGACCGCCGCAGGCTTGTGGTCGAAGCTTGAGAAGCTCTACATGACGAAATCCTTGACAAATCGGATTCTCCTGAAGCGACAGCTTTATGGTTTGCGAATGAAGGAATGTACATCAATTACTGATCATTTGAATGTCTTTAATACTCTCCTGGTACAATTATAAAGTCTAGATGTAAAATTTGATTCAGAGGATAAGGCAATAACTCTATTGTGTTCATTGCTCGAATCGTGGGATCACTTTGTTACTTCCATAAGCTTTAGTACTGCAGCCGTCCTTGAGTTTGATGATGTGGTTGGAGCCATGTTGTCTGAGGAGACCAGGAAGCGGTCGAATGCTGACACCTCTACATCAGAGGCAATGATGGCTAGAGGTCGTTCTAGAGAAAGACGCTCTGGTAAGCGTAGCGATTCGCGTTCAAAGTCGAAAGGGAAGAAGAGCAAAGTCAAGTGCTGGTTTTGTGGCAAATCGGGGCACTTGAAGAAAGACTGCAGGAAGAGACAGCAAACAGAGAAGAAAGGAGACTCTTCGACAGAGAAGAAGGAGGCAAATGCGACAGATACAGGTTCGACATCTGGTTCAGGTATGAGCGACGAAGTGTTGTCTGTTAATATGTCAAATCATGGTCAACATTGGTTGTTAGATTCCGGTGCATCAAACCACATGTGTATTCATAGAGAATGGTTTAAGACGTATAGATCAGTTAATGATGGAGTCGTGTACATGGGTAATGATGTCACATCTAATATTGTTGGAATAGGAAGTATACAACTGCAAATGTTTGATGGCACAACTAAATTGTTAACAGATGTGAGACATGTTCCAGACTTAAGAAAAAATCTAATTTCACTGGGAGCACTTGACACAAATGGATATAAAACTGTAATTCAAGGTGGAGTTATGAAAATCTATAAAGGCATTTTACTAGTAATGAAAGCTAAGAAAGTAGGAAATCTATTTCAGTTAGAAGGAAGTACAGTGTCAGATTTTGTGTCTACTGTGTCTGAACATGACAGTAGTTCCATTCACTTATGGCATCAAACATTGGGGCATATGAGTGAAAGAGGGTTGAAAATTTTGGCTGATCGCAAGTTACTTCCAAGTCTGAGGTCTGGAAAGTTAGATTTCTGTAAGCATTGCTTGTTTGGAAAACAAAGTAAACAAAAATTTAAAACATGCAAACATACTAGTAAAGGCATACTTGATTATATCCATTCAGATGTGTGGGGTCCAGCCCCTACAGCGTCATATGGTGGCTCGTCATATTTTGTGTCGTTCATTGATGACTTTTCTAGGAAAGTATGGGTCTACATGTTGAAAAGGAAGTCTGATGTTTTTTCAGTTTTCAAACAGTTTAGAGCATTGGTAGAAAACAGCACTGGTAGAACAATAAAGTGTTTAAGAACTGACAATGGTGGTGAGTTTACTTCCAAGGAGTTTGACAGCTATTGCAAGGATGCACGGATCGAGAGACATAAGACCACGGTTTATACTCCTCAGCAAAATGGAGTTGCTGAACGCATGAACAGGACTCTTCTAGAGAGAGCAAGGAGTATGCTGAGTAACGCCGGGTTGCAAAAGGAGTTGTGGACGGAAGCGGTGGCAACAACTTGTTATGTGATAAACCGATCTCCATCGACGACAATAGACTGCAAGATTCCGCAAGAGGTATGGAAAGGACACCCTTGTGACTATTCTAAACTCAGAGTGTTTGGTTGTGATGCATATGCTCTAGTGCCTAAACATCAGCGAACTAAGTTAGATCCAAAGTCTAAAAGGTATATCTTTGTTGGGTATGTTGTTGGAACAAAGGGATATAGATTGTGGGATCCTACTACCCGCAAAATCATCATCAACAGAGATGTAAGGTTTAATGAATCCTCTCTTGTACAGTTAGATGTAGATAATAAATTGAAACAGGATGATGTATCTGATTTTCAGCACATTCAGTTTGACAACACTTCTAATGATAGTCATGATGACCATAGTTCAGATTCTAGTCATGAACAGGTTTCAGAATCAGATTATGAACAGGGTTCAGATGTAGGTCATGAACAGGTCTCAGATACTGATCGGCAAGAAGTTCCTACAGATGGTAGTCAACCAGAAACAGCTTTAAGGAGGTCTACAAGGATAAAACGTGCTCCGAGAAGGTATGATGATTATGTTACTTCAGTTGCTTTGACCGCTAACGATGATGAACCTCTGTGCTATCAGGAAGCTATAGAAGGTTCGAAAAGTGACAAGTGGAAAGAAACCATGAAGGACGAAATGATGGCCTTAAGTAAGAACGGCACGTGGGATCTGGTTGAGCTTCCGAAAGACAGGAAAACTGTGGGGTGTAAATGGGTTTACAAGCTGAAACGAGGTGTGAATGATACGGAGGACAGGTACAAAGCGCGACTGGTTGCAAAAGGGTTTTCTCAGAAAGCCGGTATTGACTTTCATGAGATTTTTTCACCAGTGGTTAAAATTGTTTCAATTAGAATTGTGTTAGCGTTAGTTGCTTTGCTTGATTTGGAATTACAGCAACTAGATGTTAAGACTGCATTTCTACATGGAGATTTAGATGAGGAAATTTATATGGAACAACCGGAAAGGTTTGTTCAGCATCGCAATAAGAAATTTGTCTGCAGGCTCAAGAAGTCATTATATGGCCTGAAGCAGTCGCCTCGGCAGTGGTATAAGAAGTTTGATTCTTTCATGTTGAGTCAGAAATATGTTAGAAGTGAATATGATCATTTTGTGTATTTCAAGCAATTGAAAAATGGCATGTTCATTATCTTAGTGTTGTATGTTGACGATATGCTTTTAGCAAGCAAAAGCATTGATGAAATCAACAGGTTGAAGACTCAGATGGCAAGGACATTCGATATGAAAGATCTAGGAGCAGCAAGACAGATTTTGGGCATGGAGATTTTCAGAGATAGGAGCAATGGTAAGCTATGGCTATCACAACAAAAGTATATTGAGAAAATACTTTTGAGATTTGGTATGAATAATGTGAAGCCTGTGTCAGTCCCTTTCGCTTCCCATTTCAAGTTTTCTTCGGGTTTATGTCCTAATACAGATGAAGAAAAGGATTATATGTCTCGAATTCCATATGCCAATGTAGTAGGATGTTTGATGTATGCGATGGTTTGTACTCGAATGTGATATTTCACATGCAAGCAAATGGTTGTCAAGCAGGTACATGTTATAACTCTAATCCGGGTAAAGAACACCGGTCAGCAAAGGGAATGGGTGCTTCGGTACTTGAGAGGCACAAGTAGTTATTGTATCACTTACAATAAGAGCAGTGAATATGTTTGTGGATATGTTGATTCTGATTTTGCAGGTGATTTGGATAAGAGAAGGTCAACTTCAGGGTATGTCTTTACTCTTGCAGGTGGAGCTATTAGCTGGATGTCAAAGCTACATAACATTGTTGCTTTATCCACTACTGAAGCAGAATACATTGCTGCTTCGCATGCTTGCAAAGAGGCGGTTTGGTTGAAAGGTTTGCTTGGTGAGTTTGGTAGGTTACCGGACAACATCAGGTTACTTTGTGATAGTCAAAGTGCAATACATTTGGCTAAGAGTCCGGCCTATCATAGTAAATCAAAGCATATTCCAATTAAGTACCATTTTGTAAGACAGGTTATTACTGAAAGGGGAGTCTCTCTTGAAAAGGTGCATACAAAGGAGAATTGTGCAGACATGTTCACGAAACTAGTTTTGTTGGAGAAGCTGCGTTGGTGTTTGGCTTCTCTTGGCTTGCAGAAAAGATAAAATAATAAAGAACAGGGCATCAGGCTAATTGTTGTCAAGGTGGAGATTGTTGAGATTTTCTGTTTTATTAAAATTGGCAAAAATCTCATTAGGTGACAAAAATTAGGAATTAGTTCCTAGATTAGCTCCAGTTTCTTGGGAGGGAGTTAATGCATCCTAAATTTGATATGAGAGAATTTATGAGGCAGTTTGATTCTCTTTGCTATATAACAGGTATCCATACGGATTGTTTGCATAGTGTGAGAGTTTGGGAGGATTTGATTAATTATGTAATCTCCTATTTTGATTAATAAAGACTGCCGATGCCTATGTTGTGTGGACGTAGCCCAGGAGGATTGGGTGAACCACGTTAAACTCTGTGTTTCCTGTGCATGATGTGTTTGCTGAGTATTTGTTTTAATTAGCTGTGCATCTGATCTCCAACATGTCTGAGCCGAGAACATCCAGAGAGGGATAATATTGTATGATAAAATGAAAAGCAAGATGTTTAATAGAACTTTTTCAGGAGGTGTGTCCATAGCGGAAAATTCAACCCTAGATGCAGATTCAGCAAGAAAACTCAAACTTGTTTGAACTAACCTGTCAAGCACAAATACAGTTAGTTGTAACAATTGCAAACCCAAAACAAGAATTTTCATGGCTTGTTAAATGGAAACTGATCATACTTGGGCAAGTCACTTAACGTGCATGTATCCCCAAAAAAAAAAAAAAAATCTATGAGAAGGTTGCAGCTCTGTCATATTGACAAAGGATTACGAATTTCTAACCCTCGAGCTCTTACCTCCAAGTACTAAGTTGTGGAACCCTCAAACATTCACAGTAGGCAGCCTTCTTGCAACCTAGGGTGGGTGTAGCTAGTTGGGGGTTCCCCATTCTGCTTCTGGAATTGTCGAGAATAGGGGTATCAATTTTTGGTGTCAAAATAACCTAAAAACAATGGTAACAAGGATCGATACTAGAGGCTAGACTTAATTAAGAGGAAAAATCATTATGTAATAAATACTTATCGGTGCATAGTGTTACAGTGTCTGAGCTTCTTAGGGTTTGATCATGGGTCGGTAGGTACTGATAAGTTGAGCATTATATGTTGGAAAGGCAGAGGATTCAATCACACAAATAACACGAATATTTCACACACGAACAATGAGCTGTTGCTCTTCAATTAATCATAAAACTCTGAATCATAAAACTCTCTTGAAAACAATGAACCCGTGAAGGGTATTTAACCTAATTAACATGCACATACTGTCGCTCATAACTGAACTTAATCAACTTGCTTATCTCATTATCTAACTCACTCACCAAATCTAATTGTAACTCAGCTCAACTAACTCCACTTAACTATTTGTCTAACTTCTGCATGAGGAAGTAATTATATATTTTAACACTCCCCCTTAATTACAACCTCTAAACTAAAACATAACTCATGACAACTCAAACATGCCTGCTGGTCTATGTCTCAGCTAGGCTTACCACACCCAAGTTTCTTTTTTGAAACTCAAACAAATCTACTGCTAATGGCTTTGTAAAGATATCAGCCAATTGATCACTTGTTCTACAAGGCTTCAAGTGAACTTCTCCATTGCTCACAAGTTCTCGAATAAAATGATATATTGTATCAATATGCTTGCTCTTTTGATGAAACACACTATTCTTAGATAGTGCAATCACTGATGTGTTGTCACAGTATGTTGATGTTGATCCTTTCTGTTTCTTCTTGAGCCCATCCAATACTCTTCTTAACCATACTGCTTGACATGCTGCTGAAGTTGCTGCTACATATTCTTCTTCTGCTATTGATAATGTCGCAAGAGGCTGCTTTTTAGATGCCCATGCTATCACACCTGAACTGAGATGGAACACATAACTGGATGTGCTCTTCCGATCATCCAAACTTCCTACAAAATCACTATCTGTATATCCAATCAATTCTTTCTTTTCTGTACTTGCATACATTATGCCATAATCTCTGGTTCCTGCTATGTATCTCAGAATTCTTTTTCCAACACTCCAATGTGTGTCTTTTGGAGTTTCCATGAATCTGGAAATCAGACTCACTCCCTACATAATATCTGGTCTTGTAGCTGTGAGATACATGAGGCTGCCAACCAATCTTTTGAATAGAGTTGAATTGACATCTGCCCCTTCATCATCCTTACTTAAATTTGTACCTGTTGCAACTGGTGTAGGTACATGTTTGGAGTTATCCATCTTGAATATTTTCAATAAATATGTTGCATACTTATTTTGACAAATAAAAATGCATTTTTCAGATTGCTCAACTTCAATACCAAGAAAATATTTCATGAGACCTAGATCTGTCATCTCAAATTCTTTCATCATAGCTGCTTTAAATTCATCTATTTCGAGATCACCTGTAAAAATCATATCATCAACATATAAGAAAACTATCAAAATCTGTCCATGCTCATTTACCTTTGTGTATAAGGTAGGCTCAATGCTACTTCTGCAAAATCCATTCTTGATCATATAACTGTCGATTCTGCTATACCATGCTCTAGGTGCTTGCTTCAGTCCATAGAGCACTTTATTCAATCTGTAAACTTTATCCTCTTTTCTTTCAACTTCATAACCTGGAGGCTGCTACACATAAATTTCTTCTTCTAAAATTCCATTCAAGAAGGCTGATTTGACATCCATCTGATACACTTTCCACTTGTTCTGAGCTGCTGTCGCTAGGACTGCTCTTACATTATCCAATCTGGCTACCGGAGAAAATGTTTCCCTAAAGTCTATTCTTGGTTGATGTGAGAATCCTTTGGCTACAAGTCTTGCTTTAAATCTATCAATCTCACCTTTCTCATTCACTTTAGTCTTTTACACCCACTTGACACCAATGAGATTTTTATCGTTTGGTAAATCAACCAAATCCCATGTATCATTCTTTTCAATTGAATTCATCTCTTCATCCATGGCTTGCACCCAATTGTCATCTCTGATTGATTCTTCAAAGGAAGAAGGTTGGAATGCCAACAATGCAAAATTTGAACTAACATCCAAATCATCATAAATATCTTTTAGACTTCTCATCTTTTTCTTACCAGTACTTGATTCATTACCTGATTCGTTGTTTGGAGAATTCTGGTCTATGGATCTACTTGAAGATCCATGCTTCTCTGAAAATCTTGGAGTCCTTGCTGGTGTGACTCTATTTGGTGTCTGCTTTCTTGGTTCTTACTGCTCCTCTTCTTCTACAAGATCATCCTCCATTAATGGTGTTTGAGCATCGGTTAGTGTGTCTACAGTCCCATTCCATGACTCTTGTTCTTTGAACACAACATCTCTACTAATGATTGTCTTCTTTGTGACAGGGTTATACAGTTTGTAAGCTTTTTACTGCTCACTATAACCAGTAAATATACATTTTTCACTTTGATCATCTAATTTTCCTCTTATTTGCTTAGGCACATGTGCATAGGCTACACATCCAAAAACTATGAAATGAGATACATTGCAAGACATACCTAACCATGCTGCTTCTGGAACTTTGTTCATCACGCTCTTTGTAGGAGATCTATTTATCACATAAACAACACATGCAACTGCTTCTGCCCAATAGTCATTAGACAAGTGTCTTGCTTTCAACATGCTCCTTATCATGTTCATAATTGTTTGATTCTTCCTCTCTCCTACACCATTCTACTGTGGTGTGTATCTGGTCGTGAACTGTCTTCTGATTCCATGTTGTTTGTAGTACTCATGGAATGCCTTCGAATCGTATTCTCCACCACGATCCGATCACAATACCTTGATCTGTTGATCACTTTGGTTCTCCACCAAAGCGTTGAACTCTTTGAACTTTGCAAACGTTTCAAACTTCTGCTTCAAAAAGTAAACCCAAGTCTTCCTACTATAATCATCAATAAAGGTGAGGAAGTAACAACTTCCACTAATCGACTGTGTCCTAATAGGTCCACACAAGTCGGTATGCACCAATTCAAGTGGTTTCTTTGCTCTGTAAGAAACTCCTTTCGGAAAATTTTCACAGTTTTGCTTGCCTAAGATGCAACACTCACACGTGCTAACAGGTTCTTTGATGGGAGGTAGACCTCTCACCATCTGTTTCTGCTGTAATAATTTTAAACTAGAAAAATGCAAGTGTCCAAACCGAAAGTGCCATAACCAGTATGCATCAGAACATGTAGTTGTAAAAGAACTAACTTGATCATTGTAGTTCATAATGAGAGGAAAGAGTCTGTTCCTCATCATCTGCACCTTTGCAATCAGCTGCTTGCTTGGGGATTTGTCGTAAATAACACATTGTTGCCCCTAAAAGATAACTTTGTATCCTTTCTGCATTAGTTGGCCAACACTAATCAAATTGTGTTTGAGCCCAGGGACATAGTATACCTCTGATATGGTCTTTGGCTCCCCCTGCTTGGTCACAATGTTGACCACTCCTTTGCCATCTATAGCCACAGTCTTGTCAGTCCCCAACTTGACCTCTGTCTGCACTGTGACATCCAAATTAGCAACCAAATCCTTGTTGCCTGTCATGTGGTTACTGCAACCACTGTCTAATAGACATACCTTATCAGACGATGCATGCATGGTGTTGCATGCTAGAAACATAGAGTCAATATTTTGTGTACTAACATTAGCTCTCTGATTGCCTTGATCTGCAATCTTCTTCCTACAATCATGAGCATAATGACCAAATCTATTGCAGTAATAGCACTTTACCTTTGATTTTTCAGACCTTTGATTGGTATGAAAACTTCTGTTGCTGCTGCTTCCACGTTGATGCTCATGATCATCTCAGCCATCTCTGTGACTGCCATAGTTGTTGCCTCATCCTTTGCCTCTCGATCGACCTCTTCCTCGACCTCTTGAAATATAGACTTGACTTTGGAAGGCAGTTTCCAAAGTGGAATCCTTATTTCTGTCTATCCTTGCTTCATGCGATAGAAGGGATCCCATCAACTCATCAATTGTGAGTTTTTCCAAGTCCTTTGCTTCTTCTATGGTTGCTACCACAACATCAAATTTGGTACACAGGGATCGAAGAACCTTCTCAATCACTATTCGATCTTTAACATCTTCTCCATATATTTTTAACTGATTGAAGACAGACATGACCCAATTCATGAAGGAATCAATGTCCTCTGTCTCCTTCATCTGCAGAATTTCAAAGTCTCTTTTGGTGTTCTGCAGTTTAACAATGTTAACTTTCGCCATACCTTGATAGCCAGTCGCCAAGGTGTCCCATGCCTCTTTTAGTGACGAGGTTATCATGATCTTTTGGAACACGACTCGATCGAATCCCTGCTGGATAAGAAGCAATGCTTGCACATTCTTCTGCTTATCTTTCTTCCACTGTTCCCTCTCTGCATTACTGAGGGCTCATTCTTCTGCTTCATCTTGAGGTTCTGCATACCCATACTTGACATGATCCCATACATCATGTGCTTTGAGCATAGTCTCCATTTTAATAGCCCACATATCGTAATATTTCCCATTGAAAGATGGAAGTTGTGGCTGAAAACTTGATGTGGCCATCGTGCCTAAAAAAAAATTCTCTGACAAAAAAAAAACCTAAATTTCTCTCTTTTATGAAAGCTTTGCAAAGCGCTTTCTTGTTTTTGTTTTTTTTTAAATATCTTAATAAAACCCAAACTCTAGGTTTTATATAAAAATTAGTCCTTTGTATTTTTATAAAAGTTTATAAAAAACTTTATAAAAACCCTTTGATTTTCTTTTTGTTTTATAAAAATCTTTATAAAAAACTTTATATAAAAAAAAATCTTATAAAAAATTATGAATACCCTTGCTTTCCTTTTTAATGAAAAAATTCTCATGCATGTATTGTATTTCTTCGCTTTATAGAAAGACTTTTTAATAAGTCAAAAAGCGCATGCACATATTCTCATGTACGTATGTACCTTTAAAAACAAACTCACGCCTGTTATATTTGATTTCGCGCCACCGCCGCCCGTGTAATGTTTATTGAACAGGTTCCGCACCCCCGATGAAGGGAAACTGTGGTCTAAACCCAAATTTTTTGAATTCCATAAGTTTTTCGAATGTCCGCAGCTCCTGTTTGGGAGAGGTTGCGGTCGGGTCCGTAGGTGATGCACTGAAGACGTGCGGACCTCTCTCCAGGTAAATTTTTTTTTTTTTTTGTGTAAAAAAAAAATTACGGCCTTTTGCTTTTGGCTTGCTTACGAGCTCTGCTCGCCCACGGATCTCTGATCCTTCCTCAGCTCTGATACAAATCTGTTGGAAAGACAGAGGATTCAATCACACAAATAACACGAATATTTCACACACGAACAATGAGCTGCTGCTCTTCAATTAATCATAAAACTCTGAATCATAAAAATCTCTTGAAAAAAATGAACCCGTGAAGGGTGTTTATCCTAATTAACATGCAGATATTTTCACTCATAACTGAACTTAATCAACTTGCTTAACTCACTGTCTAACTTACTCACCAAATCTAACTGTAACTCAGCTCAACTAACTCCACTTAACTATTTGTCTAACTTATGCATGAGGAAGTAATTATATATTTTAACATGATAATGGGACCAAGTGTGGCCGAGGGATGGGGTGGTTACTCCCCATAACCAACCCTCGCACCTTGAACCATTGGATCAAATTCTATGAATTCAAGGTTTTAGAACATGACACAACACTATAACCATTGTAAGCCACATACCCATCAAACTGTCCACAAGCCTGAGCAATGTTTTCACTCAAACCAAGTCATACGACAGCGATGCTACCATGCCAAGGGTGAGGTAGATCATTAAATCCAAGGTTAACTGCTAATATTCACAATAAGTTTTTCAAAAGAATAAGAAAATCTAATCTCCATCATGGTCGATGATATTTACAGCTTGAAGATAGTGGGAAGGATGGTAATATTTTGTCTTGTTAAACATTACGAAAGAAAAAATTCATCATAAATCCCAAAGGAAAAGTAATTAAGAAAATCCTCTCTGATAAAAAGAACCATAGGAATTCTATACCAAGCCCTGAAAATGAAGATAGGGATGAGGAGCAAAGAAACATAAGTGAAAACATGCTCGTGGGGAGCCACACTTAGATATCATAAGGGAATAAATGTGAAAATGAGGAAGAATCTAAAAATGTATCAAACCATAATGAAAAAAAGAAATAGAAAACAGAGCTGAAAGGGGAATTCAAGAAAATTAAACCCACAACCTTTTATGGAGAAATAGAAGAAGCTGTTGAGGCTTGGATAATTATTATGAACAAATATTTCAAAATTTATGAGTATAATGATAATCTGAAGGAAATACTAGTGATTTACCAGGTTGAGGGAAAATCAGCGTTGTGGTTGGAAGAGCTCAGAAATGTTCATCTAATTGACGAGCAAGGAGTGACTTGGGGAGAATTTCAAAATTATTTCAAGGAAAATTAATTGAATGGACAATCTATGATAACAAGGCTAAGGAATTCCATGATCCTCGATTAGGACAACTTTCTATTCATGAATTTGTGACTAAATTGACATTTTTATTGAGATATGTGCCTTATATATGCGAGGAAAAGGCCAAGGTAAAGTGTTTTAATACCAGCCTACCAACATTTATGAAAGAATGCTTGGAATTCGATAACCCAAAAACAATGGATGAGGCCATTCAAAAGGCACAAATATAATACCATTAGATGAAGCAAAATGGAGAGGGAGATAAGAGTTGGTTGAATAAAAAGGGACAAAAAAATATGAAAATATTAGAAATACAAAAATTTGAAACACTAGAAATATACCCAAGAGCCAACATATCATACCTTCTTGAAAGAATCAACAAAAATTCAAGACACAAATTGAATCTAAACAAGTAGAAGTATCTAGTCAACCAAAGGTCAAGAAGTCATAGAGACTTACATTACAGTGTTGGGGTTGTGGGGAGCTTCATTATTACAAAAAATGCCTCCATTGTCTGAAAGTAGAGCATAATACTAATATTTAAGATGGCTCTACCATGGGCAAGGTTGCTAGGAGCATACCTAAGATCAATGTCGCTTTAGAAGATCATTAGTCAAAATACCAACCTAGTATGATTAAGTTTGAAAGTAAATTATTTTATCATGTTGTGTCCATTTTAATTGATCCAAGAGAAATTTTGAGTTATGTCATCCCTATGCTGATAGAAATGTGTGATTTACAAACCCATAAATTTAAGAATCCTTAGTTGGTACAGTAGGCCACTGGGGAAAAAAGAACAGTTTCAACTAAAGTAAATAATTTTCCTATTGAGATAGGAGGTCAACAAATTAGTGAAATTATGAATGTGTTCCCCCTAGGGTCTTATAATATCTTAATAGGTATGGAATGGTTGGAGGGGCATTGGTGGTTGATGAACTGCAAGAATAAAGCCATTATTTATATCACTGAGGAGGGTGTTAGACAAAAAATTCAAGGTGTAAGGAGACTGATAAAGTTGTGACTAATCACAACTTCTCAACTAAGAAAATGTATTAGGAAGGGTTTCCAAATATATAGTGTTTATGTAGGATATACCAAAACAAAATATAATACAACCACCTTAGGAAACTTTCCAATTGTTCAAGATTTTGCTAATGTGTTTCCGGAAGAAATTTCAGGGCTACCTCCTAAGGGAGACATATATTTTACTATAGAATTAATTACGCGGGTTGTACCTGTGTCAAAAACCACTTATCCTATTATCATACCTAAAATAACTAAGCTAAATATGTGTCTACCATAACTACTTGATAAGGGATACATTCGCCCAAGTGTATCACAATGGGGATCCCCTGTGTTATTTGTTGATTTGAATGGAAAGTGGCCTACACCCATGGTATTTATCAACCCATGGTATTGTAAGTGACATCTAAACAGGGTATTAATTAACCCATGGTATGTATCCACCCATGGTATTGTAAGTGACATATGCCCACAGTATTCATTCACCCATAGTATTCATTCACCCATGGTATCTACCCACCCATGGAATTTACTTGTGGTATTGTAACTAAAAAATTCTATAAGTAACAAGTCGAATCTTGTAAAAGGAAAGATTTTCTACCACAATGTAGCTTCTACAATTATTCTTTGTTTTTATAAAAAAAGTTTCTTTGTGGTTTTATTTGTTATGTGTTCTCTCTTTTTTCTGGCATTCCAATTTTGTAGGTCTTGTTAGGTCTCGTCGCCCTGATTCCGACGCATTTTGTTTCATCAAAAAATGACTCCGTATGAGAAATTTAGAGGTTTTTTTTACACTTTACCAAATAGATGAATTTTCAAAAAAAATCAAACAGGGTCAAAGGCATCAATTTTTTTGTCAAAAGTTGGTTTTCCTCCGGCGAATGGTGTGCTAACACTTTTCAGCTTGTGGTTGGCCCGAATTTTTGGCCTACATGTCAGTTTTTCATTGGTTTGGCTTGGAATAATGAGGACATGACACATGGCTAGCCCATAGGTCGTCATGTGCCCCTCAAAGGTCAAATCGACAACTTATGGTCAGATAAATTTTTTATGAAGGTGTCGGGGTTCGACCTTGCGGCCTCCCCTCCACCAACGGCAAGCCCTACCGTCCATGTTGGGTGTTAGTTCTTACATATATATGAAAACATTTTATATTTCTGTAATGAAATTGTAATCACAGAGGAAAGTAGGGCCAAGCCTTACCATGGGACCACTTCCCATGACCACGACGGAGGCCAGAAACTTAGTGCGTGGTGTTAAACCTTAATGCAGATTTATTAAAGCACTAATCCATGATTAAAGTGCACTTATCCGATGTTTAATGCATATTCTTAACTGAGCCATTAGCACACTAAACCATCACTTTATTACAGTTAAAATCTCGCTTACCACTATTTAATTCAAGTTTAAAATGGTGGAGAAACTGAAGAAGCCATAACTTGAGCATTTTTCGACCAAATTGGGCTCATAAATAGTCTATTAAAGTATATTTGGATGCTCTGTGAAGTTTGGTGCATGTTTCAGAGGCATTAAATATGCCGAGGGCCACCAAGAGAGGAGGCCATGTCTTCTTCACTTAAAAACCATTTGAACACCCAAAAAAGGCTAGTTAGGGGTTTTTGGGTCTTCAGAATCCATTGGAGTAGGTTGGGAATCCATTGGAGCATTGTAGGTGCATGTAATAAGAGAATTTACCATTAATCCACAGAGGGCCAAGCCATTGAATCATGTCCAAGGAGATGTAGCCCAAGAGGGGTAAAATCATTTATCAACTCTCTGTAATGTGCTTGATGTGTATTATTTATCTACAATTTACTTGATGTGTATGTGTTTTTAAAGATAATTTACTTCATGAATTGCTCATAAATGACACACAAATTTGACACATAAACCCTCTCATAAACTGGCTATTTCAGACAATCCTTAAGCACACTTTTATTTGATACTGATGAGGAAGCTAGCACAACAAAACTAGTTTGTCCATATTTAGATCAAGTTGATACCAGAGCACAGTTTAGCTCATTTTAGCCTAAGTTTATCTCAGGATTTTTCAAGGTTAGCTAGAAAACTAGCTATTGGTTTTGTATTTGTGGAAGGAGAATCTAACTGTGTGCAATTTTATTTGTGTAAGCTGAAGAGAGGATAAGGTCAAGATTGAGGACTCAGATCTCAAATCACAAAAAATAATATTTTTATGCATTACAAGTGTGATGGAAACTACATCAAGTTATGTTTCTAATCAATCTTCCTTAGCAAGACTCTTTGGTGAAGAGATGTTGTAGAATCTCTTCATCATAAGAGATATGGTGAAAGAGATGTTTGAATATAGGAATGAGAGTAGTAAAATTCATAAGAAGTTGATGGCCATGAAGGAGGAGAAGCAAGAGCTTTTTGAAAAGATGCATGAGATGGAGACTTAGCTCCATATTGAAAATGAAACCCTAGCAAAGATGCATGAGATGGAGATTCGAATCCAAGATGCCAAGGAAACCCTAGCGAAGTATGTGCATGAAAAAGATGTATGAAATTCAATTTTATCTTCTATTTCTTCTCAAAATGAATGTTTAGGTACTTTTGAAAAACAAACTAGAAGCATAGGGTCCAAATTATTGATGAATATGGGCTATGAAGGTAAAGGATTGGGCAAGCATGCACAAGGCAAAGTCGACCAATTGTTTTATAGGAAAGACCTAGGTGTTTGGGTCTTGGTTATGGACAACTTGATGGAGAATGCTCCAAAGACAAGGAGGCCCATGAAGGTGTTCCAAGAAATATTTTCATTGCATATTAATTATATGAAAAAATATTTCCAATTTTATGAGTATGATGATAATTTGAAGGAAAGACTAGTGATTTACCAGCTTGAGGGAAAATCAACGTTGTGGTGGCAAGAGATCATAAATTTTCATCCAATTGATGAGCAAGGAGTGACTTGGGGAGAATTTCAAAAGTATTTCAAGGAAAAGTACTTGAATGGACAATTTATGATAACAAGGCAAAGGAATTCCATGACTTCGATTAGGAAAACTTTCTATGCATGAATTTGTGAGTAAATTGACATCCTTATTGAGATATGTGTCTTATATATGGGAGGAAAAGGCCAAGGTAATGTGTTTTAATATCAGCCTACCAAAACTTATGAAAGAAAACTTGGAATTCAATAACCCAAAAAAAATGGATGATGCCATTAAAAAGGCACAAATCTACTACCATTAGATGAAGTAAAAGGGAGAGGGAGATAAGAGTTGGATGAATAAAAGGGGAAAAAAACTCTCAAAATATTAGAAATACAGAAATTGGAAACACCATAAATATACCCAAGAGCCAGCATACCAGACCTTCTCGAAAGAATCAAGAGAAATTCAAGACACAAAATGAATCTTAACAAGTAGAAGTATCCAGTAAACCAAAGGTAAATCATTCAGAGAGATCTCCATTATAGTGTTGGGGTTGTGGGGAGCCTCATTATTACAAAAATTTTCCCCATTGTCTGGAAGTGGAGCAGAATACTAATATTTAGGATGCCTCTACCGTGGGAAAGGTGGCTAGGAGCATACCTAAGATCAATGTCACTTTAAAAGATCATTAATCAGAATACCAACCTACTATGATTAAGTTTGAAGGTAAATTATTTGATCATGTTGTGTCCATTTTAATTGATCCAGGGGCAAGTTTGAGTTATGTCATCCTTAGGCTAATATAAATATGTCATTTACAAACCCATAAATTTAATAATCCTTTGTTGGTACAGTAGGCGACTGGGGGAAAAGAATGGTTTCAGCTAAAGTAAATATTTTTCCTATTGATATAGGAGGTCAACAAATTAGTGAAAATATGAATGTGTTACCCCTATGGCCTTATGATATCTTAATAGGTATGGAATGGTTGGAGGAGCATTGGTAGTTGATGAATTGCAAGGATAAAACAATTATTGATATCATTGAGGAGGGTGTTAGAAAAGAAATTCAAGGTGCAAGGAGACCCATAAAATTGTGACCAATCACAACTTCTCAACGGAGAAAATGTAATAGGAAGGGTTTCCAAATCAATTTTCTTCATGTAGGATATACCAATACAAAAGATAATACAACCACCTTAGGAAACTTTCCAATTGTTCAAAATTTTTCTAATGTGTTTCTAGAAGAAATTTCGGGGCTACCTCCCAAGGGAGACATATCTTTTACTATAGAATTAATTATGGGGGTTGCACCTGTGTAAAAAACCACTTATCTTATTAGCATACCTAAACTAATTGAGATATAGATGCATTTACAAGAATTACTTGATAAGGGATACATTCACGCAAGTGTATCATCTTGGGAATCCCCTGTATTATTCGTTGATCCCATTGGCAAGTGGCCTACACCCATGGTATTTATCCGCCCATGGTTTTGTAAGTGACATCTAAGCATGGTATTCATTAACCCATGGTATTTATCCACCCATGGTATTCATCACTCATGGTATTGTAAGTGACATCTGCCCATGGTATTTATTCACCGATAGTATTCATTCACCCATGGTATTCATTCAGCCATAGTATTCATTCACCCATGATATTTACCCATCCACGGAATTTACTTGTGGTATTGTAACTAAGAAATTCTAAAAGTAACCAGTCACATCTTGTAAAAGGACAGATTGTCCACCACAATGTATCTTCTATAGTTATTCTTTATTTTAATAAAACAAGTTTCTTTGCGGTTTTATTTTTTGTGTGTTCTCTCTTTTTCCTGGCATTCTAATTTTGTAGATCTTGTTAGATCCATTTCAGTTTTCTAGATCTTTGGGGTCTCCTCGCAAGATCTAGATCAGTGGTATCATATTCAGGTTATGAAACCATGGGAATGAAGGTTTGAAGCATATTTCAATTTCAACATTTTGCATCCATCCTTACCAAACTCCATGCAAGTTCCACGATCTCCACAAAGCACTTTCTTGGGCAAAGTGGGATTTTCTTTTTCTTTTTTTTGCAAGAGTTTTTGGGCGACGAGTTTGTGGAGTAGATCTGAAAATATTGGTGCAAAATTTTCAGAAATAAATTACAGATACAGATTCTTTGTGAAAAAATATCAAATTTAAAAAAAAATTAGTCGAATCGGTGTCCAGATGAGGGAGATATTGTTGATTTAAAATCAATGGCGTTGAAGAATTTTTTCTAACCACAATCCTTGGATGATGGCTCTCCTGTCATTTTTTGTAGTTTTTAGTAAAAAAATTCAAAAAAATGATTATAGATATGATATGCCCTTGAAAAATCACCCGATTTCAAAAAAGCATTCAGTCAAATTAGAGTCCTGACGACGAAGTTATTGTTGATTTAAAATAAGTTATTTTTTCTAAAATTATATGATGACGAGACAGTTGCAGCATGAAGATGAGCTTACAGAGTCTCCAAATAGTGATTTAAACCACACGAGAAGCTGCAGAATGATCATTCTATTTCCAAAAATAGGTGATAATAAATATTCTGAGTTATAGTGACTGAGTTATGCCAATTTTAAATCTGGAGCATGTTATGAAACCAACTCCAAAAATAGAAGAAAAGAGAGATCAACACCTTAGAAATCAGCCACTTCGAGGGGGAAACCTCCAATACATTAAATAAATGAACAATTATTGGATGATACAAATTACCCAAACCTCCTTCTATATACAGGGGTCCATGAGGTCACAATATAATCCTAGCTGACCTAACAATAATAATGTAAGGGCACAATAATAACAATATTGAGGTTACAGGGGTATAACAATAACAATAAGGGGGTCACATTAACAACAATAAGGGACTATACTAGTAATATAGGGACCTAACATGCCCCTCTCCTTCAAAAAAGTGTTGTCCTCAACGCTTGAGTAGATCCAGATGATTGTGTATAAAATTCTCATCCTCTCATGTAGAATCTTCAGTGGGTGAGTTCTTCCATTTGATGAGATACTCTGAAATTGATCGATTTCATAGGTGTTGAGTTCTTGTTTCTGTGACTTCTTTAGGTTCCAATATGATTTTTCCTTCCTCATCAAGTTCTGGAAATATTGTTTGAACTAGAATTTTGTCCCCTATAACCTTCTTTAAGCATGAAACATGGAAAATTGGATGCACTCACGAAAAAGCAGGAAGCTCCAATCTATATTCCATAATACCAATATTTTGAAACACCTTGTAAGGACCACAGTACTTTGGCGATAATTTATTATCCTTCTTAGCTTGCTTGAGGGACATTTGTTTGTATGGTTGTAGTCATAAAAATACCCAGTCTCCTATATCAAAACTTCTCTCACTACGATGTTGGTATGCCTGTTATTTCATTAGATTTTGTGCCAAATTTAGGATATCCTTTAAGAGTTGGAGAACTTCTTATTGATGATCAATGTGCTCTTCCATTGATTGAACCTTAGAATTTTATCTTAAATAAGATGTGATGGATGGTGGATGATATCCATAAATTTCCATAAATGGGGTCATTTTTGCTGTAGTATGGAAGGAAGTGTTATACCACTATTCAACGAGAGGTAACCACTTGACCCATTTTGTTTTCTTATCAGATACAAAAAAACGAAGATATCATTCCAAAAAATTATTCACTATCTCACTTTGACCATCTAATTGAGGATGATAAGATGAGCTATGAGCTAGTTGAGTACCCAAACAAGAAAATAATTCCGTCCAAAAATTTCCAATAAAAATGGGATCTCTGTCACTTATAATAATCTTTGGGTTTCAATGTAGCTTTTGAATTGTTTCCATAAATTCAATAGAAAATGTACTTGGTTTAAATGGATGAGATAATGCATAAAAGTGTGCATACTAGGTAAGTCTATCAACTACCACCATGATGACACTCTTTCCTTCGGACTTAGGTAAACCTGTGATAAAATCCATTGAAATCTCCTCCCAATGTTTAATTGGAATGGATAAAAGTTGTAGAAGACCCGGGGTCTTAATTGTTGTTACACCATTTTTTGGTCATGTAACCTATTATCATTAGATGGACCCAAGTATATCATTTAAGATCAATTTTACTCCAAGTAAAATTGCTTTCACTATGAAAATAACTTAGTAAATCACCTTTATTAAGTTTTTTACGGTCTAAACAAGAAACCCCATAAGGAAATATTAAATAAATATATATTTGTTTGATTTTCCTCAAGAAATAATTAGTTAAACAATAGTTTAATTAATATTTATGGTTATATTTAACTCAAAACAAGGAAATTAATTAGATAAATCATTATTTATCTTATTATTTTCTAAGAATAATTGTTTAAATCTTATTTAAATAATATTCTTTGTTAAATATGACTAATTCACCCTTAAATAATTAAATAAATCATTATTTATTTGATTATTACTCAACCATATCCTTAAAATGATAAATAAATCATTTATTTATTTATTATTAATTAATCACATCCTTAAAATGATAAATAAATCATTTATTTACACAAGGATTTGAACTGTCAAATTCTTTCCCTCCAACAAATATAATAAAATATTTTCCATAAAAAGTTGAGTATAGATTTGGTTAATAATATTTTAATTATGCACCAATCTCTAGAATAACTCAATATTTTGTTATAAATAGAAGGGTTTTCCCATTCATTTGTCACCTTTTGTTGCCTAAAGATCACTCTGGATCTCAACTCTTGGTTTGGCTATTGATCCACAATAATAGCCATATTTTTCCATTTTTATCTGGGTTTTCTACACCATCAAGAGAGAGGAATTCTAAATCTGAAGTGCTGAGGACTTTCAAGAACCCATCCCATTGAGGAGAACATGGAACACCCTTTTTCGTTTTCCTCCCAGGTGCCATTAATAAAAATTTTATTGGATATATTCTTGTCTTGTCTATTGGATCTACGGAGTATATATTATTTTTCTACTGTTTAATGTCTTCTAATGCATAGATCTAGATTTTTGTAGCATTTGTCTTGATCATCTAATTGCAAATCTGAAGATATTAGCAGTCATTTCTGCGCTATCTTTAGATCTGGAATTAGATGATCAAGACAAATGATGCAAAAATCTAGATCTATGCATTAGAAGACATTAAACAGTGGAAAACTAAGATTTACTCCATAGATCCAATAGACAAGACAGGAATATATCCAATGAAATTTTTATTAATGGCACCTGGGAAGAAAACACAAGAGGGTGTTCCCTGTTCTCCTCAATGGGATGGGTTCTTGAAAGTCCTCAAAGCTTCAGATTTAGAATTCCTCTCTCTTGCTAGTATAGAAAACCCAGAAAAAAATGGAAAAATATGGCTATGATTGTGGATCAATAGCCAGACCAAGAGTTGAGATCCAGAGTGACCTTTAGGTAACAAAAGGTGACAAATGAATGGGAAAACGCTTCTATTTATAACAAAATATTGAGTTAGTATAGAGATTGGTGCATAATTAAAATATTATTAACCAAATATAGATCCAACTTTTATGGAATATTTTATTATATTTGTTGGAGGGAAAAGGAATTTGACTTGAGTCAAATCCCCTTATTTGTAAATAATAAATAAATGATTTATTTATCATTTTAAGGATGTGATTAAGTAATAATAAATAAATAAACGATTTATTTATCATTTTAAGGATATGGTTGAGTAATAATCAAATAAATAATGATTTATTTAATTATTTAAGGGTTAATTAGTCATATTTAACAAATAATATTATTTAAATAATATTTAAACAATTATTCTTAGAAAATAATAAGAGAAATAATGATTTATCTAATTAATTTCCTTGTTTTGGGTTAAATATAACTAGGAATATTAATTAAACTACTGTTTAACTAATTATTTCTTAAGGAAAATCAAACAAATGTATATTTATTTAATATTTCCTTATGGGGTTTCCTGTTTAGACCATAAAAAACTTAATACAGGTGATTTATTAAATAATTTTCATAGTGAAAGCAATTTTACTTGGAGTAAAATTGGTCTTACATGATGTACTTGGGTCCATCTAATGATAATAGGTTAGATGACCAAAAAATGGTGTAACAATTGTCTCAAATTTATTTTGCTGGCAAACCAAACATTCTGCCACCAACTTTTGAATATTGGATTTAAGGCCATCCAAAAAAATTCTTTCTTCACCCTGTGGTAAGTTTTTAAAAATCCCGAGTGTCTTCCTAAAGGAGAAGTGTGCAATTCCAAATGAATCTTTTGTTTTGTTTGGGAATTCTTGCAAATATATAAGCGATCTTTGTACCATAATGAATCATTTTTCCAACTAAATGTATCAGATGTACTAGGATATTGCTTCATTTTTTGAATGAGTGCCCACACTTCTTGGTCCTTCTTCCATTCATCCCTTACTTTGGTTATCCAATCTAGTTGGATAATAGAAATGGCACAAAGAAATTCTTCCACCTCTTCATCCTTTCTTCAGAGTGCATCTGCCACAACATTTAGCTTCCCTTTTTCGTAGATGATTTCAAAATCATTACCCAACATCTTTGTGACCCATTTTTTTTACTCTTTTGAGGATAGTATTTGTTCCAAAAAGTGTTTAAGACTATCATGATCAGTTTTTACCTTGAAGTGTCTTCCCATTAGGTAAGGTCGTCATTTCTTTAGTGCATGTAGTGTTGCCAACATTTCCTTCTCATAAATAGCTTTCTGTAAATACTTTCCTTTGTTTGGACGACTTTAAAAAGCAACGGGTCTTTCTTTTTGCATTAAAAAAACAACAATTCCATTTCTCGAGGCATCACATTCCACAATAAAGGTTTTTGTAAAGTCTGGCGTAGCTAATACTGGTGCTAGGAACATTGCCTCTTTAAGATGTTCAAGGGCCTTAGTTGCTTTAGGAGTCCATAAAAATGCATCTTTCTTCAATAATGTTGTTAGAGGTGCTGTTATTCTCCCATAATTCTTTAAAAGCTTGTGATAATACCCTATTAACATGAGAAATCCTCGCAACTTCTTTATGGTTGTGGGGACTTTCCATTTCTTAATGGCTTTAATTTTCTTAGGGTCTACCTTAACACCGTCGTGAGATACAATATGACCTAGATATTCCACCTCGTGTACTCCAAAGAAACTTTTGGATTTTTTGCATATAATTATTTCTCCTCCAATAGTTTGAGCACCCTGTCAACATGTTGAACATGATACTTCCAAGATCTGCCGTAGATTTGTATTTCATCAAAAAATACTAGCAAAAATTTTCTAAGGAAGGGTTTGAAAATGGAATTCATCAACCCTTGAAATGTAGAAGGTGCATTGGTAAGGCCAAAAGGCATGACCAAAAATTCCTAATGACCCTCATGAGTTCGAAATGTTGTTTTCAAAATATATTTAGTCTTCATTCTAATTTGATGATATCCTGAACAAAGATCCAACTTGGTAAAATTAATTGCTCCGTGTAATTCATCCAATAATTCATCAATCACAGGAATGAGAAATTTATCTTTAATAGTGAGCTTATTGAGCTCCCTATAATCTGGACACATGTGCCATTATCCATCCTTCTTGTGCACCAATATTACTTGAGGAGAGAAAGAACTTTGACTAGGTTGAATTATACCAACCTCTAACATTTCTGCAATGATACGTTCAAATTTTCTCTTTTGGACATAAGGGTATCTGTAAGGCCTGATGTTTGGAGGGACACTTCCTGGAATCAAATGAATAGCATGGTCATGATTAAAAATAGGTGGGAGTCCTTTGGGAGTTTCAAACACCTTGGAATGATTGTCCAAGACTTTTTGGAGATTTGGAGAAATAATTGATTTTGATGTTGGAACTTCCAGTGAGCATAATTGTGAAATTACGCTTCATTGTTATTTCTTCAGAAGGCTCTTCATCATGAAATTAGAGCTTATTATCTTTCCCAAATTTCCTGCTATACCCCGTAATTCGATTTCCTTTCCTTCCAAAAACAAATTTCAAGAAAAGTTCTTGAAAATTAAAAACTACCATACCCAAAGATTGCAACCATTGTACTCCTAGTACAACATCAACACCTCCCATTGGAATAGAAAACATTGGACTATTCAATACATATTCCCCCATGGTTAGGTTGATATTATGGAATTTTCCAGATAAATTTATAGTTCCTCCATTTGCAGCCATCACTGGACATTCTGGTGCTCGGTATAGGAAACAATTCAGTTCCTTGGCTACCTTACAATGAATAAAATTATGGGTACTAACCGAATCAATCAACACTATTCTTTTCTTCTTGATATGTCCTTCTATCTTGAGAGTTTGAGGAGTGGTAATTCCTGCTAATGCATTACACGATATGGTCAGACTCATTTCTTCTTCTTCTTCTAGGGTTGGTTCTTGGTGTGTATCCTCTTCTTTTGAAGCTTCATGTTCATTTTCTTCCTTCTCTTCACAATCTATGTAAAATAATTTCTTCTCAGCACAATTATGAACTTTAATGTATTTGCTATCACAACTATAGTAAAGCCCTTTTGCCCTTTTTTCTTCTAGTTGTTGTGGTGTCAACCTTGTAGGTTGTGTAAATCTAGGATTAGGAACGCTTCCATCCTTATAGATGTGAGTGGTAGGCTTCCTTGTCGCCATAATTATACATTCACTTTTTCTTGCCAACCTGAATGCCTTCTCCAATGAATCAGGTTCTCAAAAGTGAACCTCATGTTGGATGTTATCCTTTAAAGTCCCTATGAAGACATCAATCCTGTGTTCCTCTGGAATATTAGTAATCCTTATACTCAATTTTTGGAAGTCCTCAATGTGCCCCACCACTGAACCCTTTTTTTTTAGATTTATCAATTCACTAAAGAAGGTGTTGCTCTTTGTATCCTCATAATGTGCTATCATTTACTCCTTAAAAATTGATCAAGTGAATTTTTTTTTATGGGAGCAAAGCCATCGATACCATAAAAATGTATTTTGTTCTAAATGCAAAGTTGCAATGCATGCCTTTTGTGTGTTTTTCACATTATTGAGATCAAAATATTGCTCCATTTGTAGTATCCATGTCACGGGATCCTTGCCATCAAACTTCCTCATATCCATCTTTGGAATATGGTGGCTCTTCCATCCAACATTAGAGTTTATGAAATCATGATTAACATTTATTTTTTTCTCATCATGAGTTTCCTCTACTATATTTTCGCCATGAGGAAACATTTCTGGTATCAACTTTGTCAAACCTTCCATGTCCAATTTTAGTTCATTCTTCATGTTTTCCATGTTGTCTTCCATTTTTTCATCAATCTTAGCTTCCATGTCATTCATATTAGCTTCCATGGCATCCATCTTATCTTCCATGCCAGCTTCCATGCCTTTCTTCAAACCATCCATCTTAGCTTCCACGCTTTCCTTCAAACTTTCATTTCATTTTTTGTTGATCTTTGCGAGAGTGAAATTTGGTGCTCTTTCTCTTGTAATTTTTACATGTCATGTTGCAGTTCTTCATCTTCATGGGTCATATTAGAGCCTTCTGAAGGCTTAATTGGTGTTGAATTCTTTTTAGGGGGCATTTTAGAAGCCAATATTGATATCTTTTTCTTGCTTTTGAGGAGCTTGATATTGAAACTGAATTATCTCCATGATTTCAGATATTAAATATCTGAAATTTAGTCCTATAGTATCCCTCTAAAACTTCTTTCAAATGCCATAGGTCTGACCTGATTTGGATTCTTCAAGGCAAAGTTATGCCCAATCTCCCACAATGACTTAATTATGGACTAGTTCAGCAGAGCGAACTTGTATGGTGTGCCACGTGTCACTGTTTCCTCCTTTGGCTCTGAAATTCATACAGAGGAAAAAACAGTCCATTTACTTGTGTTCAATTTTTACAGAATTCCAATCCGACGCTTAGAGAGAGAGTTATGACGATTTTCCCATGGTCACCTCTTTGAGATGAAATTCGGGAGCCTGAAAAAACCCTAAAATCCACAGATCATATCTCCAAAAATATTATGAAACAAGAACTAAAAATTTTACGGGAGGTTCCTTAGGATTGCAGCTTAGATTTGTAAAGATTGCAGCTTCTGAACCTTCATAAAAATAAATGTATAGTGACAATTCCCCGATGACCTGTTTTAGGTGAAATTCAGGAGCCTGAAAAAGCCTGAATTTCCACAGATCATATATCCAATAATATTGCGAACCAAGATCTAAAATTTTTACAAGATGTTCCTCACTATTTTGGCTTCACTCTATAAAAATTTCAGCTTCTGAACCTTCGTATAAAAAAATTTATAGCGAAAATTCCATGATGACCTGTTTCAAGCAACAAAACCCTAGAATCCGAAGCTTTGATTCCAAATGTTATGAAACCAGCTCCAAAAATAGAAGAAAAGAAGATCAATGCCTTAGAAATCAGCCACTTTGAGGGGGAAAGCTCCAATACATTACATAAATGAAAAATTCTTGGATGATATAAATGACCAAAACCTCCTTCTATATATAGGAGTCCATGGGGTCACAATATAATCCTAGCCGACCTAACAATAATAATGTAAGGGCACAATAATAACAATATTGGGGTTACAGGGGTACAACAATAATATAAGGGCTTTACACTAAAAATAATAAGGGACTATACTAGTACTATAGGACCTAACAGAGCATCATTCAGAGTGGGTTCTCTTTGGAGACATGCCATTTCACCCCGCTTTAGTATGCACCTGCTTCACACTCATCAGTTTCAAAATAATAGCATTTGGCTTGGGTTATTTGGAGACGTTCCCTCCGACCCCAGGATATGTAGGCATCTGCTACTTCATCAACAGTCATCATCATGGTTATGGGTCAATCGCACAAAATCTTACTCATCGAATTCCATTTGCTAGGCCGCACATTGTTAGCATCATTGCTGGTCACCAGCATTACATGGTATCTCTGTCCTCAGATCTTCATTTTCATGGTTATGGGTCATCCATGATCAGAAACTGAATTGGGGGAAAAAAATTGCTAAAAAAATGAAAGTGCTCACAATTGCTTGAAACCTAAAATACCGGATAGGTCTCGTCGCCTTGATTCCAACACATTTCGTTTCATAAAAAAATGACTCCGTATGAGAAAGTTAGAGCCTATTGTCTGCTTTACCAAATAGGCGAATTTTCAAAAAAAATTCAAACAGGGTCAAAGGCATCAATTTTTTTGTCAAAAGTTGGTTTTTCTCCAGCCAATGGTGTGCTAACATTTTTTAGCTTGTGGTTGGCCCGAATTTCTGTGCTACATGTCAATGTTTTATTGGTTTGGTTTGGACGAATGAGGACATGACATGTGGCTAGCTCGAAGGTTGCCATGTGTCCCTTAAAGGTCAAATTGGCAACTTATGGAGACATTGGGGTTCGACCCCACGGCATCCCCTCCACCCTGCTAAGCCCTACCATCCATGTTGTGTGTTAGATATTACATATATATGAAAGCAATTTATATTTGTTGTAATTCAATTGCAATGGCAGAGGAAAGTAGGGAGAACCCCTTACCATGGGACGACCACCGCCTGTGACCACGACAAAGGCTAGAAATAAATGCATGGAGTTAAACCTTAATGCATATTTATTAAAGCACTAGCCCATGATTAAAGTGCGCTTATCCAATGTTTAATGTATATTCTTAACTAAGGCATTAACGCACTAAACTATAACTTTATTATAGTTAAAATCCCACTTGCCACTAATTAATTCAATTTTAACATGGCGGTGAAGTTGGCAAAGTTCTCCAATTTCGACGGGAACTCCAAATTTGTCGGAGTTAACTAGAGTTGCTCCTGTTTTGGAGGAGTTTTCCTAGGAGAAACTGAAGAAGCCATAACTTGAGAAATTTTTGACCAAATTCGGCTCAAAGATAGTCTATCCTAGCATATTTGGATTCTTTGAGAATTTTGGTGTAGGTTTCAGAGGCATATGAGCACTTTTGGAAGTGATTTTTCCACTTTGAAGATTAAATATGTCGAGGGCCACCAGGAGAGGAGGCCATGCCTGTTTCACTTAAAAACCACTTGAAGAGCCAGAAGAGGCTACTTAGTGGTTTTTGGGTCTTTTGAATCCATTGGGGTAGGTTGGGAATACATTGGAGCACTGTAGGTGCATGCAATCAGAGAATTGAACATTAATCCAAAGAGGGCCAAGCCATTGAAGCATGTCCAAGGAGATGTAGCCCAGAAGGGGTAAACTCCTTTATCAGCTCTTTGTAATGTTCTTGATGTGTATTATTTATCTTCAATTTAATTGATGTATATGTGTTTTTAAAGCTAATTTACTTCATGAATTTCTCATAAAAGACACACAAATTTGACACATAAACTCTCTCATAAATAGGCTATTTGAGACAATCCTTAGGCACACTTTTATTTGATACTGATGAGGAAGCTAGCACAACAAAAATAGTTTGTCCATATTCAGATCAAGTTGGTATTAGAGCATAGTTTAGCTCATTTTAGCCTAGCTTTATCTCAAGGTTTGCCAAGGTTAGCTAGAAAATTAGCTATTGGATTTGTGTTTGTGAAAGGAGAATTTAACTGTGTGCAAGTTTATGTGTGTAAGATGAAGAGAGGCGAAGTTCAAGATTGAGGACTTAGATCTCAAATCACAACAAATAATATTTTTATGCATTACAAGTGTGATGGAAAATTCATTAAGTGATGTTTCTAATAAATCTTCCTTAGCAAGACTCTTTGGTGAAGAGATGTTGCAAAAGCTCTTCATCATAAGAGATATGGTGTAAGAGATGTTTGAAGATAGGAATGAGAGCAAACTTCATGAGCAGTTGATGGCCATGAAGGAGGAGAATCAAGAGCTTCTTTAAAAGATGCATGAGATGGAGACTCAACTCCATATTGCCAATGAAACCCTAGCAAAGATGCATGAGATGGAGATTCAAATCCATGATGCCAAGGAAACCCTAGCCATTAGGAGTGTTTTGAGGTCTAAAATGGGCCTCTTAAGGAAATTATAAAATAATAGTGGAAATAATAAAATAAGATTTGATTACATCATCAAATTTTAGAGGGAAAAAAGGAAAAACTATTTTTTCAATTTGTATTTTCAACTTATCTCCCGAAGTTTTTAATCCAATTTCGACTGGGAGTACTCATTGGATGCCAAATTTAATTCTTCATCAAAATATTACCCATGTTGCATACTTTCGATGGACCCTGCTATAGGAAAAATAAGAATTACATAAAAAAATGTGATTATAATCACGTTTTTTAATGTATTTCTCATTTTTCATGTAGTAGGGTCCATGAAAAGTATGCAACATAGATACTCTTTGGATGCGAAATTCAATTTCGCATCTAATGAGTACTCCCACTCGAAATTTGAGTAAAAACTTTGGGAGATAAGTTGAAATAGGAGTTGAAAATGTAATTTTATTATTTTATTATTTTTTAATATTTTTACCCTTTTACTTAAAAAAAGATGAATCATCCCCCATGGTTGAAATTATCATCTTGAATCCTATTGGTTCTTATAAAGTTTATTTTGGTTGTACATTTTTCTTAGGAGGCCCATTTTAGACCTCAAAATTCCCCTAATGCAAGTATGTGCATGAAAAAGAGTTATGCAATTCAAGTTTATCTTCTATTTCTTCTCAAAATTAATGTGTAGGGTCTTTTGAAAGACAAAATAGAGGAATAGGGTCCAAATTATTGATGAATATGGGCTATGAATGTAAAATATTGCGCAATCATGCACAAGGATAGTTGAGCCAATTGTTTTATAGGAAAGACCTAGGTGTTTGGGTCTTGGTTATGTAGAACATGATGGAGAATGCTCCAAAGCCAAAGAGGCAAATGAAGGTGTTCCAAGAAATACTTTCATTACATGTTCATTACCTCAGGCTTGTGAAGTTTGTGCTCATGAGGAATGCAAAAATTTTACATCCACTCAGTGAGAAGAAGGGGCTATGTTTTGGGAAAAAAAAAGAAAGGAGAAAAAATATGAGTAATTGGCAGGATGCAGCCTAAGAGTTAACTAGAGCTGCTAGACATGAGCTAGTGGAGAACTCTGTTATCAAAAAATAAGTTTAGGCTTGACTGGGGTCTTGGTGCCTAGCATTTGTTTTTTCTAAAAGGATGATATCTAGTGCTCTAGAAAGGAGATTAGAGGGAGAAGCGGTCGTAATTTTCGTTCTCAGAGTTGAGTGGACCAGAAACAATATTTTTGTAATTTTGAGATAAGTACTTTTATCCTCTATTTGTGGTAAAATACTTGTAATCTATGTGAATATTGTCTTCCTTCCAAACATTCTGGAATGAATTTACATGTATGATAGTTTCTTTAAAACAGATAATGCATGTAAATGATGTTATTTTTTTAAAGTATCTTGGAAGAACTGGAAACAAGGAAGTTTAAACTATTTCTGCATAGCGGAATTTTAGATGCATTTATGGAATATGAGTTGTGAGATTATTACTTTCATTGTTCCTTATATATTAAACGTGTAATTTATTTAAAGGGTCAAAATTGTTGAATTTTGTAAATATAATTCAGGTTATTGACGAGAGAAAAAACCTCGAATAACCTGGGGTTTTTGACTAACTGGGAATTACCATTAATGATATAATATCTATGTGATAGGGCATATTTAAGCAAGCCCTCGTTAGACAAAACTTCAAGGCCCCATTGAAGGGTTGGAGGAAAAAAACAAATGAAAACCTCGTTCTGGGTAGGTTACTGTAGGGAAATAAAATTGTTTCAAACAAATAACACTCAGAGCATTGGAGAACATTTATCATGGTATGCGAGTTTTAATATATAGTGCAATTTAGATAATAGGAGCAAAAAATTTACCGGGCAATTCGATTTTAGCTTTCAGGCGAACTAGAGGCTAAATCTAGCACTCATCCATGTAGAACTCGGAGTAAAAAATTAATACATGCGAGACCCATGTTATTCAAATAAAATTATTTTACCAGGAATATTTTAATGTAGTAACGAGATAGGATGCAGGAAAAAGACCAAATTTTGAAAGTAAACTCCCAGAGTAAAAACAAAACTATTCAAACTGTGTATCTACAACATAGTCAAAATCAAAACGAACAAAGAATGTTCAAGTAACCGTTCTGTATATTTGAACCACAAAAAAGGCATAAAATAGAACCGAAGAATATAGCCATGCATCAAATATTATGTAACTGAAATTTGAGAACAAAATTTCAGATTACAATTACAGATGAACAAGTTATTAGGCCCTCATCGTTCATATCTGGGGTTATGTATATCAAGAATTAAAGAAAAACTTGTTTTGTTCAAGAGAGTGTAAATTCCTCGGAATTCAAGGTTGGCTTGGTCCTTACACAATTCATTTAATACAAACTTGTAAATTCCTTAACACCTCTATTGGAAAAGGAAGGAGAACCCAAGCATTTCTGAAAGCATGCGATGGAAGTAAACTGGTCTAAATATTTCTAACAAATAACCGAGTTACAATAGCACCATGCCAAACTATTTAGGGGAAAAACCATTATTCAACATTTGATCAGATATGGGTCACAAATGACCAAATTTACAGCATTGGACGACTACGAGATAACCTATAACAGATGATATAAGGGTTTTACCCTCAGTAGGACAAAGCTAATAGTGGCTTAGCCTGAATGTAACGAAAAACTGAGTAAGATGAAAATAAATTACCTGGCTCTACGCTTTGGGACTGGGGGTGAACCTAGCATTGTGCGAACACATGTTGGATACCTATATTCAATGGCCTATTATTAAACCCAGCTATATTACCATGCCACTTAAAGAAACCCGAGGAAGAAGAAAAAAATAATAAAATAATAAAAACAATACATCAAAGTATACCTGGATAATAGTAATAGAAAAACAATCCAAACTCTGGTGCACTATATGAGATTTGGGTCAACCTCCAAATTGATGACATAGAGTTAATATAGAATGAAAAAAAAGTAAGAATAATTAAAACTTAACATAGTGAATCAATGAATTCTTGCAACTACTTACTAAGGTCAAAACGTCAGTGATAAAATTTTGTAGAACAATTTAGGGTACCCTGGTTTTAGAGCGCAACTTGGACCACATGCATGATGGAGTGAGGGTTTAATGATGGGGTGGGTTAGCACATTCTTACCCTAACGATCTACCGATAGTGGACAGTCCTTCAATCAACAGAGAAAAGATCAACGATGATGGGTATGACCACCTGGAACAATCTCCAATTTCCAGGTTCCGGTAAATAATGTCAAGAAACTTCCATGGAATTTGAGTCTATGACCAGATGAATTAGCCCATACTTATTAACCTGGAATAACGGTTAAGGCTCCCGACAACATATGTTCTTATGTTGGCAAGGTAAATGTCTGTTAATGTGTGGGTGTCTAAAGCCCCAGAGATTAAACTCATGATTTTAATAAATACGACCAACTATTGGTAAAAATTTAATGTTATTCATGGGTAATGTATATAGAAATCACACAAATAATATTCTCTCAATTCTTTGACTCATGTTTCGATGTCCTAGGGAAAACAAATTGTAAGATTAATTTAGTGTTAGGAGACATGTTACACTTAAAGCTTAAGAAAGTTTTTAGTGCGAAAAATATTTTGAAAAATAAATTGAAGGTGAGTATAAGATGAATAAATTAAGAGAATGTGTTTTCATTTTTAACCCTTTTAATGTAATGAAAGTGACAAACTATTTCATCCCATAATGATTTGAGAATTCACTAACTCTCAATTTTACAATAAAACTCATGAATATTTTTTTTTATTTTAACAATATTCATTTTTTTCATACTATTAGTATTCTAGATAAAAATATATTGTTTATCTTTGATATTGGTGTTGATCACATCCTATAATTATTGTATTTTATTTTTTACTCTAATTCTAAATCATCTCACAAATTCTCTTTAAATTTTAAAATAATATTATTATTAATATTAATTTTTCAACAAATTGGTTTTCTCTTTTATCCTCTTTTATTAATATTATTAATAGTCTTTGAAGATGGGTGGAAAAATTCCACGCAGTTGGATTCAACATTATTTCATGTTAGTAAACAAAGAAAAATGAAGGAGAAATCATCAATGCATGGCAATGTGAATGTAAAGTCAAAATAAACAAAGAAAAATGAAAGATAAATCATCAATGCATGGCAATGTGAATGTAAAGTCATCACCAACTTTCCATGTGAAAGGAATCACATCACTAAGCACCAAACTTAAATCGATTGCAGGTTAGTTGGGCTTGTCGACGTGACCAGCGTGCCCTCTTCCATCTCTGTTCAATCTCCATTTGCATAGATAGAGAGACCCACTGCTGAAGTCCAAAAACTAAGAAGAAATTTTCAATAAAGAAACTTTGCATGTCTTTTCGTTGTACTTTGCCCAACCCCTATTCATATTATAGAGTGGCATGGGGCTCACCCCTCATTTTTAAATTAGTTGTCTTTAATGTGATTTTTTGAAGAGTTTTTGGGTGGATTTTTCCTATCTAATTTCTTTAAAATCTATGACATAAATTCATTTAAAACATAATTTTTATGGGTAACCTTGCACAATGGAAGTGCCCTAAGATAATTTAGGGCATTTAATCCATATATGCAATTACAAAAAAATAGTTTAAATAATAGAAATCAAGATTTCACCACAAAAATTTTACTCAGAATCAAACACCCGAAACTCCAAAAAGTCACACTAAAAAGAACTCCATTTTAAAATTCCACAATACCTTTCCCTAACCCTCCCTTCTTCCCCATTCCCCATTACCCCTCAAAGGTCGCCCAATTACCACACAAAAATACCCATTTCACACAAAGCTGCAACCAGAGCCAAAGCCATATGAATTCATTCAAATTATGAAAGTTGTGTTTGTTTCCCTTCTTCCAAGTTGCCCCATTTCTGCGTGCAATTTACACATAGAGATGTAAAACTCATAATTCTAAAATCTCTGTTTTATTTGGAAGAGGACTGAGCAAACAAAATGAAGCTATAAGGGTAGTCGAATTTGAATTCTATCATCTCCATTTGTTTATGGAAACTAAAGACGCAATATTTTGGTATGGATTGGATTTTTGTTGTGTGGAATTATCTACTTTTACTCATTCTTGTGAACTTGTATCATTAATGTATTTTTCCTCATTATATAATCTCTTCAATGAGGATTCACTATGTTGGATAAATTATGGTTTCAGGGATCAGTTTCCCTGAAGTTGATTAAAGTGAATTTGGAATATACAACAATAAGCGTTCCTTGGAAGCATTTTTTCCAGACTGTTCAACCATTGAATCAGGTGAAGGTAGTTGGAACCATTCAACGGCTAAATATATTTGAAAGAGTAGCAATTGAGGCAGGTTTGTAATTCAAGCTCTCGAGCATGAAGGTTCTCGTAGCAAGGTTCTTGTAGCCGGGATCTTTCATTCTCTAGGTTCATAGTCGAGATATCTCATTCTCCAAGTTCAAGTCCAGGGGCGTCTTAGTTTTGTTGAATTCTCTATTTAAATGAAGACCTGTAGCAAGGCTTCCCTTCACCGGGTTTCCTTTCATATAGAAAATCAGCCATAGGGGTCTCATTGGAGATGATCCGACATACTGAGTGATGGTTTTCTTCTATTTCTTGTAAGTTTCTATGGTTTTCTCCATGCATGGATGTTGCAGGCGCATGTTGGAATTTCTGAGAATTCCAGAAAAAAATATAGAGAAAATAAAACTCTCCTTAGAACACAGAGAATTAAAAAAAATTACTCATTGCCAAACAGAGGTTTCAAAAAAAAAACACTTCTATTCCATTCACTGTAAAAACTATTACAAAAGAAAACTTCCTCTAACAAAGGGATTACAAAATTTGGACTGTTGCACAAATACCGTGCCAAGAAAGATTCTCTGTCTTTCTATTTTTCAAAAATACATGCTCTCTGTCTGCCTGTGTGTTGCCTTCGGGCACACTCTATTTTTTTTTTAACACTACCATGTGTTTTTACAATACAATAGCTCACGGGCTATTTTTCATATATGTGGCGCAAAAAAAAGTACTTAAAACAAACTATTTATAATACACATATATTATAAACCTACTATTTTGATATATATTGTATTAACCCATATGACTACGGTTAAAAATTTACTGCTGCGCCTATTAAAAAAAAACATTACAATTTTTTTTTTGTTTGCGACCATATGGTGCTAGTGGACCTCGCTAGACTCCAACAAAAAATTAAACGAAATGCATAGAAAAATCGCGTCACAAAACCTTGTGACGTCACCCAGGGAAAACTCTGCGTGATCTCATTCTCATTGGACAAGAGATGGGGCCCGCGGATTCCAACCAAAATATAAGTCATTTTTTATAAAAAGTTCACGTAACAAATCTGCCTGATAATGTCAGGGCGATTTGTGATGCGAAAACTTTAGGTTATGTTTTATAAAAACTTTTCAAGTCCATTTTTAGATGTGGTGACGTAGGCACCAATGTTGTGCAATAACCCGAGATTGGCCCATGTCCCTGTGCTGAGATGGCATGTGGGGCCGACCTTTATGTTTGCAAAGACCTCTTCAATGAGCACGATACTGTTCTCATTCGCTGGTAGTGTGACCACTGTTGTCGTGCCCTGTGGGGACCACCAGACTTTAAACAATAAACAACTTCCTGCTTACAAAAACAAAAAAGACTCTATTTTCAATTGTAAACTCTGTTTTCCAGAATACAAAGGACTGTAAGGTTTTAAAAATCCTAAATTTGACAGTTCAACTAAAATGGAAAGCAGCCCGTGGCAGAGTCTGCTGAAACAAAATTAGAAAGTAGCGCAGCTCTGTAGGGCAGTTGAAGTTAACACTTCAACACTCCCCCTTAAGTTCAGTTGCTGGGTTATCAGTCATACCCATACATTTTCTCAAATATTAAAAGATTTTCTGCCCTAGTGGTTTTGTCAGTATATCTACAAATTTCTCCTGAGTCCTGCAATGTTTTAAAATGATTTCTCCATTGTTTAATAACTCCCTGATGTAGTGAAACTTAGAATCTATGTGCTTTGTTCTTTTGTGAAACACAAAATTTTTAGACAATGCTATGGCTGAGCTATTGTCACAATAAATCACTGTGCCTTTTGCCTATTCTTGACATAAACTCCTCAACATTCTCCTCATCCACACTGCTTGACATGTTGCTGCTGTAGCTGCCACATACTCTGCCTCTGCTGTAGACAATGCTACAATAGGTTTCTTTTTAAAAGCCCATGAAATAGCTCTTGAACTCATATGAAAAACATAGTTAGATGTACTTTTCCAGTCATCTACACTTCCATCCCAATCACTATCAGTGTATCCAATTAGCTCATAATTTTTTGAAGTAGTATAAAAAATACCATTCTTTTTAGTTCCTTTCACATACCTCATAATTCTTTTTGCTGCCTGCCAATGTGCTTCTTTAGGCCTCTCTAGAAATCTGGAAATCAAACTAACAACATGCATAATATCTGGCCTAGTTGGAGTCAAATACATGAGGCTGCCAACTATGCTCTTGTATAAGATAGGATCAAAATCCTTGTTGCTGTCCTCTTTGGTGAGTTTCAATCCCATTATTGTGGGTGTTATTGCTGCCTTGCAATTTTGCATGTTAAATCTTTCTAAAACTTCATTAACATATTTTTCTTGTGAGATAAAAATCCCATTTTCATTTTTCTCTACTTCTATTCTTAAGAAGTATTTGAGTAATCTTATGTCAGTCATTTCAAATTCATCTTTCATGACTGTTTTAAAATTTTCAATAAGGTAACTATCATTACCTGTGAATATCACATCATCAACATATAAAACCACAATCGGAATCTTACCATCTTTTTCTTTGATGTATAATGTGGGTTCTCCTTCACATTTTTCAAACCCATTTTCCAGTAGATAGGAATCTATCTTACTATACCATGCTCTTGGTGCTTGCTTCAGCCCATAAAGAGTTTTCTTCAATCTGCAAACTTTGTGCTCTTGGCCCTGTTTCTCATAGCCTAGACGTTGTTCAACATAAACCTCTTCCATTAACACTCCATTTAAAAATGTTGATTTTACATCCATTTGGTAAACCTTCCATTTGTTTTGTGCTGCTATGGACAACACTGCTCTCACTGTTTCCATTCTTGCAACTGGTGCAAAATTTTCCTCATAATCTCTTCCATGTTGCTGCTTATAACCTTTGACAACAAGTCTGGCCTTGTGCCTTTCAATTTTACCTTCAGCATTGCTTTTGGTCTTGTAGACCCATTTAACTCCAATGATTTCCTTACCTTTTGGGAGTTCAACCAAATCCCATGTTTTGTTCTTTTCTATTGCTTTAATTTCTTCATCCATGGCTTCTATCCATTTTCTATCTTTTATAGCTTCCTCAAAATGAATAGGATCATCAACATAACAATACAAAGCAAATAAAGAATTCATACCTTCATTTTATGTCTCTTGCTCATAAAGTTCATTTAAATTTCTAAATCTTGTTCCTCTTTCATTAGATGCACTTGTGCTTGAAGTAGCGCTCAAATCTGCTCCATTTGGTTTGCTTGGAGAAGCACTCTCATTACTTCTTAATGGTGTTCTTACTCCTGCTTGAGGTGTCCCTTGCTGTCCTTGTGTTGGTGGAAGTTGTGCTACTGATGAGGTATTATTTTTAGCCACATCTTCCTCATCTTCATCATGAGACAAACAACTTTTAACATTGACTGTTTTCTCAATGTTTTCATCCCATGCTTCTTCTTCAATGAATTGCACATCTCTGCTTATAACAAATATATTTGTGGTTGGGTTATATAATCTATATCCCTTGGAGTCTTCACAATATCCAAGGAAGATGCACTTCTCCCCCTTACTGCCAACATCTTCCTCAATTGTTCTGGAATGTGTGCATAAGCCACACATCCAAAAACTCTCATGTGGGTGACTCCTTATTTTCTGCTACTCCACGCTTCTTCTGGAACTCTCTTCATTACAACTTTTGTTGGGCATCTATTTAAAATATACACAACACAATTTGTAGCTTCTGCCCAATACTAATTTGGAAAGTGTTTTCCCTTTAGCATACTTCTCACCATTTCCATTATGGTTCGATTCTTCCTTTTAGCAACACCATTTTTCTGCAGTGTGTATCTTGTGGTAAACCATTTGTGTATGCCATTTTCTTTGCAAAAACGCAGAAATTATTTTGAGAGGTACTCACCTCCTCTATCAATTCTAAGAACTTTGATATGCTGCCCACTCTGTTTCTCTACTAGAGCTTTAAAATGGCAAAATTTTTCAAAGACTTCACTTTTATATTTCAAGAAATAAACCCATACTTTCCTTGTGAAATCATCAATGAAGGTTAGCATGTAATTTCTGCTTGAAACTTATGTTGTTTGCATCGGCCCACATAAGTTTGAATGAATGATTTCTAAGGGTGCTTTCGCCCTTATGCTCTTTCCCAATGGAATGTTTTCTCTGTGTTGTTTTCCCAAGATGCAGCCTTCACATAGGATGTCTAGTTTCTAAATCAATGGTAGTCCTCTTACCATTCCTTTTATGTGCATCAAATTCAGACCTCCGAAATTGAGATGTCCAAATCTCAAGTGCCATAACCAATTCTCATCTTTCACTTACTTCTGAAAGACCTCTTGAGCTGCTACATTTTTTTCTTTTCCCTTAAAATCTGTATTGAACTTGAGTGGAAACATTCTATTGCTGGTCATTTGTATTTCAGCAATAATCTTCTTGCTTGGAGGTATGTCCATTCTTGTGCACACATCATTTTTAAAAACTACATTGTAACCTTTGTTTATGAGTTTCCCAACGCTCAAAAGATTACACTTCAAGCCAGTAACATAGTACATGTCTGGCAAAAATTTTTGCTCACCATTTCTTGTACGAATACTAACTTTGCCTTTTCCCTTGACAAAAATATTAGTATCAGTTCCTGTTGTTACTTATAATTTAACTTCTTCATCAAGATTGGCAAACATTTCTATGTTTCCAGTGATGTGATTACTGCAGCTTGAATCTCAGAACCATACATCATCCTGTCTATCTTGTGCTACATTACATGTTAATATCACATTCTTTGGGTTCTTTTCTTCTCTTACTACATTAAAATTCTGCCTATTATTCATGTCATTTTTCTTTTTTCTACACTCATTGGCATAGTGCCCATATTTTTTGCAATAATGACATTGGACATTGGATTTGTCATACCTTTGCTCTTGAGCATGTTGGTGTCCACCTTGCTGGCTGCTGCTTTGGCTGTGGCTTTGATTCTGACTGTTGCTCATTCCATGTGAATGTGTAGAGTTGTTTCTTCCTTCTCTATTTTGGCTTCTACCTCTTCCTCTTCCTCTGCCTTGACCTCTTCCTCTTCCAAAAGACATCTGGGTCTTGAAGGCATGCTCTAGAGATGGGTTTACTTATCTTCCCAATCTCTGTTCATGAGTCATCAATGATGCATGAATTTCATCTACTGTGAACTTTGTGAGATCCTTTGTCTCTTCAATGGTGGTAACAATAACATCAAACATTGAGGGTAGGCTCCTCAATAGTTTCTCCACTATCCTTCTTTCTTCAAGTGTCTCTCCATGAGACCCTATCTGATTTACCATCCCAATCACATGTGTGAAGAATGAGTCTATGTTATCAGACTTTCATATGGAGAGTTTCAAAATCTCTCCTCAGGAATTGTAGTTTTGTTGTTTTCACTTTCTCCATACCTTGATAGACTATCTTCAGAGTATCCCAGGCATCCTTGGATATTTTAGCTGCTTCTATCCTTCGAAACAAACTCTCATGTACTGCTTGATAGAGATAGAAGAGGGCCTTAGAGTCCTTCTTTCTATTGCTCTTCAGCAGATACTTCTCTGTCCGTGTTAAGGAATTATACTCTTGTTCATCAACTGGTTCTTCAAAACCATCTTCTACAAATTCCCATAAGTCCTGGGAGGCAAACATGGCTCTCATAGTAATGGCCCAATAATCATAGTTATTCCCATTAAATTGGGGAAGCTGAGTATTTCCAATACTCATACCAGTGCTTGGTCCAGTGATTGCTTATAGATTAAACTCTGAAATAAACGTGACTGTGTTTTTCTAAACAAACTGTCTTTCCTTCTTTAAAGGAAAAAACTCTGTTTCTGATGACTTCTCCTTTAAAAAAAACAACAACTATGTTTTTTTGAGAAATACCTGGACTTTACTTCTGCTAGGCTTGCTGGAGTTATACTGGTGAACTGCTGCAACAAATCCTTCTTCCTTCAACTTCTTTGACACCTTCAAAGAGCCTGGATAAGCTTTGATACCATATTGGAATTTCTAAGAATTCCAGAACAAAATATAGAGAGAATAATACTCTCCTTAGAAAACAGAATTAAAAAAGAAGATTAATCACTGCGAGACAAAGGTTTCACAAAAAAAAAAAACACTTCTATTCCATTCACTATAAAAACTATTACAAAAGAAAACTTCCTCTAACAGAGGAATTACAAAATGTGGACTGCTGCACAAACATAGTGCCAAGAAAGTCTCTCCTGTCTCTCTATTTTTCAAAAATACACGCTCTTTGTCTATCTGTGTGTTGCCTTTGGGCACACTCTATTTTTTTTTTAAACACTGTCATGTGTTTTTACAATACAATAGCTCACGGGCTATTTTTCATATATGTGGCGCAAAAAAAATACTTTAAACAAACTATTTATAATACATATATATTATAAACCTAATATATATTGTATTAACCCATATGACCGCGGTTAAAAATTTACTGCCGCACCTATTAAAACAAAAACATTACATTTTTTTTTGTTTGCGACCATATGGCGTTGGTGGACCCCGCCAGACTCCAACCAACAATTAAACGAAATACATAGAAAAATCGTGTCACAAAACCTTGTGACATCACCGGGGGAAAACTTCGTGCGATCGCATTCTCATTGGACGAGAGATGGGGCCCATGAATTCCAACCAAAATATAACTCATGTTTTATAAAAAGTTCGCGTAACAAATCCACTCGATGACGTCAAGGCGATTTGTGATGTGAAAAATTTAGGCTGTGTTTTATTAAAACTTTTTGGGTCCGTTTTTAGATGTGGTGATGTAGGCACCAACGCTGCACGATAACGCGTGATTGGTCCACGTCCTTGTGCTGAGATGGCATGTCGCGCTGACCTTTATGTTTGCAAAGACCTCTTCAACGAGTGCAATACTGTTCTCATTTGCGGGCGGTGGGACCACTACTATTGTGGCTTGCGGGGACCACCAGATTTTAAACAATAAACAACTTCCCGTGTACAAAAACAAAAAAGACTCTGTTTTCAATTGTAAACTCTGTTTTCCATAATACAAGGGACTGTAAGGTTTTAAAAATCCCGTATTTGACAGTTCAACTAAAATGGCAAGTGGCTTGTGGCAGAGTCTGCTGAAACAAAATTAGAAAACGGCGCAGCTCTGCAGGGAAGTTGAAGTTAACACTTCAATAGCGCCAAAATCGAGTTAAAATAAAGGACTATAATTCAAATCGCAGTAAAGCAATGTACGGTAATTCATTTTGATTTTGGAATTATGCAATATTTCATGAGGGTTTTGACAAGTTAAAATAAATGACTATAACTCAAATGGCAGTAAAGTGATGCACGATAATTTCATTTTGATTTTGGAATTATGCAATATTTCATGAGGGTTTTAACAAGTTAAAATAAATGACTATAGCTCAAATGGCAGTAAAGTGATGCACGATAATTCATTTTAATTTGAGATATTTTTTTGTAGCGCCCACAAAAACAATGCAATATTTCATGAGAGTTTTAACGTTTTAGGCTTTGGGTAAATACTTTAGGCGACACCTAAGTCAATGGAAGACTGGACTCTATGTTATGGAGTGTTTTTTACGTGGGCTTTCTTGATGTTTATTACATTATTGCACTGAGAAGTGAGCTGCTCTACAGCCCAAATGGAGCCCTTTAGTGGCATTAGTGGGAGAAAATCAACACTTTTGTGTTTTGTAGTGCATTTGATTCTAGATGATGAGTTGCATACTTTGAATAGGGACACTCGCATGGATCCGTACAAACCCAGGTTTTTTATGCAATAATTTTTCACGAATATATGAGTTTTTTTATGGGATCTTACATGGAAATTTTTTTTTTAAATGTAAATTTTAGAGTAATTTTCTATGTGGGTTTGCTTAATTTCTTTTATATGCTTTATATAAAGGCTGGAAAAATCATGAGTTTTGAAGAATGCTAGTTTCGGGTTTTTAAATTTTTGATAATATATTATTGAATAAAAGAAAATATGTGATGTTAAAAATATTAAATTTATAATAATTATAAAATAAGAAAAATTATATATAATAAATAAACATATTTTTTACCCACTAATAAAGATTTCTTAATTTATATTGCATTATTTCTTTTGTAATAGTAAGTAATTATAATTTTATAAAAAAAATAAAAAACAATACTTTTATTTTACTTTTCATATTCTTTTATGATAATTATATTTAAAGATTATAATATATTTTTAAACATATTTTATAGATACAAATTTGTTTTACAAAAATTATGTAATTTTATATAAAAATAATAAACATTTTATATAATATAAAAAAAATCATTTTATATAACATAAAAGTATTAAAAAAATGATTTTTTTTAGAAATAATAATATTTATAAAATAATGAGATACTGTCTATGATTCAAACTAATAATGAGATACCTTGATTCTGAACTCGTGTTCTCTTTGTTTTCCATATAATCTCTGTTGAGTTGTTTGATTTTTGCTATTGTACCCTAAAATTCCCTTATAAACTGACCCAAATCCTCCCTGGACAATTATATTTTCCGAATTAAAGTTATTAGTTCCAAACTGCAGTTATTAAACTGTTTGATTGTTTGTGGGGGCTACCTGCTTCCTGTGATAACACTGCAGGAGATGGGGTAAGTGTTCGAATCCCACTCATTGTAACCCACAGAGGTTCCTCAACCTACTCACCCCAAGCCTGGAAAGAATCAAGTACAATACCCAGCCCTCCACTGAACTATACACAAAAGTTAAAACCTTAATTGTCTAATGGGCAGTAACATTTTACCTTGAACATGAATGGCTAAATTCCATTGAATCTGGTCAATTTTTAAAATGTCGTAGAGAAGTGACTTCAATATATGCGCAGAGTGACCAGGAAACTATACTTGCGCTTAAACGGAAACCTTGAGGAGGTGAAGAAAAATGAGTCGGCACATATCAAACTCCCATATTGAAATTTTATATATATATATATATCTGTGTGTGGGAGGGCTACACGCTGGCTACATGGCCTCATGCAAGTTTCATGCTTGTATGTAGGTTCGTGCGTTTTTTTTTAAGGTTCTTATGAGTAAAGAGAACAACTCCTCCCAATTACTAGAGACGTCAAAGCATAGAGAGTGTTAATTAGGTTTGGCATTGAATAGATTTGTGTTTAAATACAAAATAACTATTAATCAAGTTTCTAAAGTTTATAATAAAATTATATTTAAAAATACCAATAGTAACTTCGTGTAGTAAATGTTGTTGCTTGATTCATTCATCGACATTGGAATTGAAAACATGCTTCCTTAAGGTTGCCCCAACAAATATACCAAAGTTGCTAATCTACCAATCAAAATACTCGACCACACTAACTTAAAAGGCCTAAATTAAAACTCAATATTTTAAAATTTTTCTATTAATTTTTTAAATTTTCAGAAAATTTTCAGTTAAAATTATATGAGAATGAGATTTTTTGACAAGTTTTGAACCAACCAGTGTGGTTTATTTTCGAAACAAGATAAAAGATCAGATCTAAACATTAAGCTTAAATTTTTTTAATTTTTTTTAATAACATAATAATAAATTATTAGAAAAAATAAAATAATTTATTTCAATATCAAAACTATTATAAATTTTAATAATAACTATCATAAAAAATATTATTGTATATTCAATTTCTTAATATCCTTTGCAGAGTTTACCTTGACAGATTTTGTAAGGATAAAAGGCAACACTAATGTGAAATCCTATAGCATTGAAAACTTTTTGATTGGCATATGAATCAAATACAGTTTTATATTTAAGTTAATATATTTTCATATAACTTTAATTGTTTTATTGGCATGTGAAAGGAATAAAGAAATAAATAAAATTATTTGTTTTTATAAAAGTACAAAATCTTATTAAAAAAAAATAAATATGTATTTATGGTTTGATTAGAAAATTAATTTTAAAGCATTTAAATTTACAATAATACATCATCTCATAAATATTTAATATTAAATATTTGATATATAAAAGAAAATATAACTTTTGATATTTAGGCCTTAAAAGCATTCTTATTTGAAAGCAAATCCCCTACTAGTCTACCTCATTAGATCTACACCATTAGATCTAATTTCAAATGATTGAATAATTTTTAGTTATTAGATTTCAGAATAATTGTTAACCTAACTCCTTAATTTATACTCCCGCCCTCACACAATGCCCTTCTGTCAGTGAGGTTAACCTCTGCTTTCAGTCCCAAACCCCCGCCTTCTAGATCCAATTATATTGATGGCTCGATGCCATCCTTCTAGATCCTTTTTCATCCTATTTATATTATTCTGTTGTAAGATGTGCAGAGTTTCACTCCCGTGGGAGATCTCGGGTAGGGTGTGGTATAATATTTTGTGTTGTCAGTGTGGGCTAATATGCATCGTTGATTGGATCAGTGTTGGTTTGCGAATGGATTTTAGATCATATGGCTTGGTGAAATAGAGAAATAGTGGACCATTGTGAGTTGTATTCCCCCGGTAATGCTGTCTCTGGTTTTTGGCCAATGCGTCGAGGTTGGTGTGATTCGGAAATGCTATGCCTTCAGGGATTTACATGATACTGATTGTGCCATCATCTGTTTTGATATTCTAGGCCAACTGAACAAATAAGTTCTTGAGGAAGACCATGGAAGGGACAGAATTAATTATTTTTCTTCTAAATACAATGAAGGAAAAGGTGTGAGTGTCATGGCTTTTGATGCCCTCCTATTTTAGGGTTTAATCTTTTTATATTTTTCCCTGATGGCAAAGCAACTTGCCGAATGCTCAATTAATTCTCGCTTACTTTATCAAGGTTTTGTGGTCTATTTTGTGATTTCTTTAAAAATTTTGAATATTTTCTTACGTTCTTAGTTGCATTTTTGAAAAATTTGCACAATTGTATGATTTATCTTTGCAATAGCTTGAGATGTCTGGCTTCTTTCTATTAGGCTGGAATTTTTTTAGCTTTTTCTAAAGGTGTTTCCATTAAACTATAGAAGCATTGTAAGTGGCTTGATTATAGTAGTTATTAGAAGTAGTTTGTGATCATGGGCAAGATAACCCTCAGAGGGTGAAACATTAATAAGAAGTATTATTCTTAAGCCAAGTTAGGGTGGGTATTCCTTCAAACTACCATGAACAGGCCCTGGTCCCAACTGGTTATTTGTGTAAACAAGAACATGGAAGACACAAAGGATATTAGTGGTAAAGAGGAATGTAATATTTTGAATAGTTTCAAGGATCATGAAAGAAATAATACAGAGGTGAGTCAACATTCAAAAGATAAACACATGCAATTTTCTCAAGAAAATGTGTAGTTCATGTTATTTTTGGGTTCAATTTGGAAATATGTGCATTTTTATTCAAAAGTAGATCTTAATTCACACAGAGATTTAAAATTTATTTACAAAATTTTTATAGTATTGTAGACATATGTTTCAAACTATAAAAAGAAAGTACTAATTAAGGTTGTTTATAGTAGGAGGAAGTGATCAAGAATAAATATGGAGGAATTGTACCAAAACGACCTTTGAATTTGAAGGTAGAAAATTAAAATCTATTTCTTTATTTACCATACATTCATGTAATTAGACAAGGTATTTTACTTCAAGAAAGGCCTCATGATTTGTAAGGCTCAATGAAGCAGTATTGTAGTAAGATTTCATTTTAGCATGTTGTTGCTTTTGGTTAATATTTCTATGTGTTTCAACAACTGTAAAAGAAAAATTAATTAGTATTATATGCTATTGCACATTAATTAGTGTTATGTGTTATATGTTATTGCCTTAGATGTTTCCATTGCAACATTTAGATCACTTGCTAGTTATTTATTTAGTATTTCAATGTCTCGTAATCTTCTCTTAGCGGTAAGGGTTGTTTCGTACAACCAGAAAAATATAAATTAGAGATCAAAATTCTTTATCCTCACAGTGGCCATGGGTATCAGAACTAGTTTTCTTACGTGGAACTTTGTTTTATAGGTTTCAGAACTAGTTTTCTTACGTGGAACTTTGTTTTATAGACACGGGACGGCGTATGTGTTATAAGAAAAAAATTTGTTAGCATAATTTTGTTACGAGTTAGTAAAGCATATGGAATCCATTATCGAACACATAATATTCAGGATCATTTTATGGGTTATTGTTATTCCAAAACAATATTAAAGAGGGAGGGATTAATAGATTTGCAATTTTATATTACTCTCTAATCTAATTATTTATGTATAAACAATTAGCAATGTATTAGTTTTGTGAACTCTGCATAGGGTTTTACTAATCCACAAGGAAATGTTATCCAAATTCATAGAAACATATATTAAAGATAGTGTCCATTGTTTTCTTATTTTAAATTTGACAGTACAGACAACACATCTTTGTTCACAAAACTAACACATCTTTGTGCACAAAACTAAGGTAGCACCATAAATAGAAACATTGGATTCATATTTCCAGGTCTGGGAGGCTTCTCCTTTGAACGTTACATTTCTAGGTCCCTAACGTTTATCCCGTGGTCCTTTCCTCTCTTTGTGGTTTTGATCTCGTAAATTATATATATATATATATATATATATATATATATATATATATATATATATATATATATATCCTTTACCACTGGGCATAAGAATAACAAGAAAAAAATGAGGAAAAACTTATCGAAAGGATTTCATGTTGAATGCAACTTTTACGGAAAAGAAGGTAATACATGTAGCAAAAACAAACGGCTTATTTGATAGCCCCAGAATTACAAATATTTCTCTGGTTAACTCCACATTTTTCCATTTTTGAAATAACAATTTTATTCACTTTAAAAAGATTACAATAATATTTCTATAATCAAATAATAATATTTCTATAATCAAGGTCTGATATCATGAGAAGCTTCGGTATATATTTTTATTTCAGTATTCTGGGAGCGTTTTCATCTCCATACTTGAAAAAGTAATAGACAACAATTTAAACAGAGAAAATTAATTTTATGGATTTTTATCCATAATTAATGTCATCAGTTCATATGTGATGTTTTTATTGCACAGATATATATATAAAATTTATACTTTATGTTTCTATTGCAGAGATATATATAAAATTGAGTTTGATGTAACAAATTATATCTAAATTTACTTTTGGTGCATAAATATTTACCTGTTTCATCTCAAAAACATACAAAGACTAGATGTGCATTTAGGAGATCAAGGTTACTATTGCAGAGATATATATAAAATTGAGTTTGATGTAACAAATTATATCTAAATTTACTTTTGGTGCATAAATATTTACCTGTTTCATCTCAAAAACATACAAAGACTAGATGTGCATTTAGGAGATCAAGGTTACTAAAAGCGAAAAATAAATCATTTCATTTTAGTATTTTTTTTAAAATTAAATATAGACATATTATTCTGTTGCTTATATGAATTGTTCATTTTATATGAATTGTTATTGAGTATTGTTTTTTTTTTAAATGGTTAGGACTACATTTTCATCATCACTTTTAATACATATGGGGAAAGGAGAATTGAACCAATGACTTCACATCAAGGAGTGCCTCACCTAGATTGGTGGACTAGTTATTATAGAATATTGAACAACAATAATTTGTAAATATTATATAACTATATGGATATGTATGTCTATTTTAGAATATTAATTTTAGAATTTTAATTCAATTATCAATAATTATTACATTGATGGTGGATATTTAACTTCCACAAATAGTAGTGACAAATATCAAAGGTTGAGATTTTCTTCAAAAACAATTATGCCCTTTCTATCTTTTCAATTAAAATGATTAATTAAAGAGTTATGATTTTTAGACTGTGTGGTGTTAGTAAACCATGGTATTGTAAAAAATCTTATTTACAAGTTACGAATCTCCATAGTTAAAATCTTGTTACATGTTTTTTTAAATGTATATATATGTTTAACTCATATATTAATTATTTTTATATTATTATTAATTATTACTATTGAAAATAAAGCTATAATTTATTTTTATTTTTTTAATATTCACAATGTGAATGCATCATAAGATAAGCTTCCATACGAACTATGCAATTAGATATCTCTTCACTCTCTTCACCCATCTAGATAACTAGGAATTTCTAGGAGGTCATTTACCTCAAGACACAGTTAGTCTATATAAACTATGCAATTAGATATCTCTTCACTCTCTTCACCCATATGGATAACTAGGAATTTCTAGGAAGTCATTTATAAAACCTTAACAAATATCATGCAATATAAATCACTCATATAAATTGAATTTCCATTTTTTATTAAATTAAAATAAAAATATATGAATTTGAAACATTCACTTATATATTTGAGATAAAAATCACATTGAATTGAAAAAAAAGAGTTGCATCTCACAGGTGAGTACTGCACCTGGAGACTACACTCAAACATAGAGAACACTCTGAGTTTACTCTACATTCATGAATGAAGCATTACATCATTAAGTACATCACTAGGAATTAGGAAGTTGCAAACAAACTCCTAAATTGTAGGAACTAATCCTAAACTAAGGAGATACGTTACAACTTGTGTAACCATTTCTCCATTAATATAAAATAATATTAATTATTTTCAACTCCCCCCCTTAATGGAGAAAGGATTATTTTGAACTCCTAGCATCCTTCTAAACAATTCAAACTTTACACGCCCAAGAGGCTTAGTAAATATATCAGCCATATTGTCACTAGTTTTACAATATTAAAAAAATATCTCTTTTGACTGTAGTTTCTCTCGAACAAAATGGAACTGAGTATTGATGTGCTTGGTATTTTTATGAAAGACTGGATTGTATGCAAGCTTGATGGTACTCTGGTTGTCAGTTTTGATAATAGTTGATTCTTTCTATTCTTCTCCTGCATCGTTGAGAAGTCTTCTCAACCAGATAGCTTCACATGTGGCTGCACACAATGCTTGGTACTCAGCTTCACATGAAGATAAGGCTACAGTACTTTACTTTTTTCTGCTCCATGCTATGACCCCGGATCCAATGCTGAAAGCGTAACCTGTGGTAGACCTTCGATCATCCAAGTTACCTGCCCAATCTGAATCTGAAAAACCTGCTAGAGTAACATCAGAAGTGTCAGTGTACAAAATACCATAATTACTAGTACCACTAAGATACCTCAACACACTTTTTGCTGCGACCTAGTGACTTTCGAGTGGTTTTGACATGAACTGGCTCAACGTACTAACAGAGTATGCCAAATCTGGTCTAGTTGTAGTAAGATATATCAAACTGCCAACTAGCTGTCTATACATAGTGGCATCCACCACTTTAGTACCATCATCACTTCTCAACTTTAAGTTCTGCTGCAATGGTGTTGCTGCTGATCTACACTGCTCCATTTTGAACTTTTCCAGCAAGCTTCTGGCATACTTCCCTTGAGTAAGAAAAGTTTGTCCAGAATCTCTCCATACTTCCAATCCCAAACAGTAATGGAGATTTCCAAGATCTTTCATCTCAAATACTTGTGACATCTTCCGTTTGATTTATTTGATCAGATTGTTAGCATCCCTTGTTATGATCATATCATCTACATACAAAGAAATCAAAATAATTTTCCTCTGTTTATTAAACTTGGTATACAGATTTGGATCATTCAAGCTCCTATGAAAGCCATGTTGTACAAAAAATGAGTCAATCTTCTCATACCACGACCTGGGTGCTTGTTTTAAACCATAAAGTGCCTTTTTAAATTTACAAACAAGATGTTCCTGCCCCTTTTTCACAAAACCTTCAGGCTAAACTAAATAAATTTCTTCTTTCAAGTCACCATTCAGAAATGCAGACTTAACATCTAGCTGGTGTAGCTGCCATTTATGTTTTGTTGCTAAGGAAATTAGCATTCCAATGGTGTTTAATTTGGCTACAGGAGAAAAGGTGTCATTGAAATCTATTCCCTCTTGCTGTGAGTAACCCTTTGCTACCAGTCTAGCTTTAAGTTTTTCTATACTCCCATGTGCATTTATTTTAGGTTTGTACAGCCATTTGCATCCTATGGGGGTTTTACCTTCAGGAAATTCAACCAAATCCCAAGTATGGTTTTTATTGATTGATTCAATTTCCTCATGCATTGCAGCCCTCCATTCATCATATTTACTTGCTTCCTCATAATTTTCAGGTTCTACAATGTTTAAAATCTTTGACATTAATGCATAGTCTTTCAATTTAGATGGTAATTGAGTCTTCCTACTTGATCTCCTTGGTAGGGGACTTACCTCAAATCTGTCTATTTCAACCTTCTCCGGGCTTGCATCATTGCTTACATTACCTGTTACTTCTTCTTCTTGTTTCTACTCCTGCACTTCATCATCCTCACTGTTTTCTTCCATTAGCAATGGAATGTGCCAATCACTGTTAGAGTCATCCTTTCCTTCTTCAACCTGTTCATGAAATATGACATCTCTGCTTGCAAAAACCTTATGAGTCACAGGATTAAATAACTTATATGCTTTGAAATCAGTTCCATATCCAACAAAGATACATTTTAGGGCTTTAGGATCTAACGTCTTCCTATCTGCCTTAGGTATATGAGCGTAAGCTTTTTGACCCAAATATTCTTAAATGATTCACTACTGGTTTGAATCCAAATAATGCTTCAAAAGGGGTTTTGAAGCCTAGACATTTAGTGGGACTCCTATTCTTTAAGTAGACAACAGTGTTAATAGCTTGTGCCCAAAAACCATTTGAAAGACCCTTACCTTGAAGCATGCTCCTTGCGCACTCCACAAGGGTTCTGTTCTTTCGCTCTGCAACTCCATTCTGCTGAGGAGTGTGGGGCACTGTGAACTGTTGAATAATCCCATGCTGCTTGCAGAAATTCATGAATTCTCCCAACCTGTATTCTCCCCCTTGATCTGAGCAGAGAATTTTTATGCTTTTTCCTGTCTGATTTTCTACCATAGATTTAAACTCTTTAAAATACTGAAAGGTCTGACTCTTTTTACTTAGAAAGTATATCCATGAGAACCTAGTGCAATCATCTGTAAATAAGAGAAAATAATATGCACCTCCTAGTGACCTAGTCTGCATAGGTCCTCATATATCTGTATGCACTAGTTCTAAGATATCTCTTTCTTTTCCATTAACATGCAAAGGGAACTCTTCTCTATGCATTTTCCCTAATGCACATCCATCACAGTCCAACTTAACATTATGGAAAATAGGGAGTCCATCAACCATACCTTTTCTCTGAAGTAAGATGAGGTCTTGCAGATTAAGATGGCCAAATCTCTGGTTCCAGATATTTTCTGTCGATCTAGTTGCGACCATGGCTTGCTGTGGCATACTTTTCACATCTAGTCTGTACAAGCTCCCCACACGCACTCCTGTTGCAACTGTTTCCATCTGGCTATCCTTTATGACATAGTTAGTCTTAAAGAATTGAACTTGCATGTCTTGATCAGTGATCATAGATACAAAGATAAAATTTTTCTTAATTCCAGGCACATACAATACATTTTTAAGGTGTCTAATGTCACCACTAGGTAAATTTACTGGAATATGACCATATCCTTTGATATCATATCCACTATCATCTCCTAAATAGATTTTTGACCCACATGAAGTTTCTTCAAGAAATTCAAACCATTCCATCTTACCTGTCATATGTGAGGATGCACCAGAGTCAACATACCATATGTCGTCCTCATCTCCCTTTGAAGCTGAAAGGGCACAATTAGCTGTAAATAGTCGAAGATCGTGGCTCTGATCCTCATCTTCCTCAACGAAGTAACCTTTGTGCTTTCTCTGTTTGTTTCTTACTTCATCTGCCTGCCTCTTATAACACTCTTTAATCTGATGACCAGGTTTTCCGCAGTAAAAACATTTCTTGCTGGGAAAATTATTAGCAGACATACCTTTAAATGGTCTCTTTTGAAACATGTTGGCTCCTTTCTGCTGCTGCTGCTGCTGCTCTGGCTGCTATTGTTGTTGTGACTGCTTCCCTCTATACTGCCGCCTTTTCGCCATCAGAGCAAGATCATTGCTCTGTGATTTCAAATTTTGTCGTCGCTCTTCTTCCTGTAGCAGAATCCCTATCAGCTCTTCAAACGTAGGGGCTTTCTCCCTTGCTGTCAGCCCTGTGATAAACATCTGGTATTCATCTGTCATTCCGTTCAACGTGATCGTGACCAGATCCGAATCGGAAACTTTCTCTCCAATATCTCCCAATCTGTCCTTCAGGTCTTTGACTCTCGTAATGAATCCAGCAGCGGACTCATTCTCCTCCATATTCATCGCAAATAACTTGCCTTTGAAAATATGCCACCACCGGGCAAGGCCGATCTGCAAAAAATTGCAGATCTCCCAAAGAGAAAGAGGCTGGCGCTCCTTGACAGCGGAAAATCCGTGCCCAAAATTAAATGTATGCGAGGCACGAAATTGGTGCGACTATCGCATGTACTTTTGCACCAATAGGGTCTTTTGGCGCGTTGGCGTGCTTATCTCCCTCAAATCCGCGCCAAATGGCGTGGCTGTTCCTTAATAAACCGCGCCAACCCTTTCTTCCGCTCAGAGATGATTAGTCATCTGAGACCTGTGCTTCAGGTGTTACTGCAGTCCACCTAATTCTACGAAAGATTCTGTAAGCTCCTTCGCCACTATGGTTCTGTAATCAATGATGCATCCTAAAAAAAAAATTAAGGTTGTCCCTACTCTGTGCTCCGATACCAAGATAAAAATCACATTGAATTGAAAAAAAGGAGTTGCAGCTCACAGGTGAGTATTGCACCTGGAGACTGCACTCAAACAGAGAGAACACTCTGAGTTTACTCTACATTCATTAATGAAGCATTACATCATTAAGTACATCACTACGAATTAGGAAGTTGTAAACAAACTCCTAAATTGTAGGAACTAATCCTAAACTAAGGAGATACATTACAACTTGTGTAACCATTTCTCCATTAATATAAAATAATATTAATTATTTTCAACTATTTGAACATGAATATAAACAATATTCCTATATATATATATATATATATATATAACCATTTTTATTATTCACTTTCATATTTGACTACGAATACAAACAATAACCTAATTTATAAATATGATAAACTGATAGTTTCAATAAAACATATATCAATTTTAGGCATTCATTTATATAATTGAGTATAAATATGTATACTATTCTAATTCATGAATGTTACAAAATAATAATTTCTAGTTTCTTTATAGATTAACCTATTTATATTATACTATATTTGATTTAATTTTGGATAAGATTTAAATAGTTTTACTTTTATATTTAATTTTGGAATATATAGTTTCTATATGTGAATTGAATTTATATTTAATTTGAATTGAATTGAAAATAATAGAATATTTTTAGTGTATGATTTTTTAAAATTGATTTTAGATAATTATTATTTTTTAAAACCATATAGTATTTCCACTTAACACATTTCAAGGGAAATCAAGAAATAATCTTTGAATGGGACCTAGGTAGCCAATATGAGGTTGTGGCTCTTTTCCAAATATTCAAACTTGAGACTTCAAGACATATCAAGAGTTTATTGGTTATTAGGATTCACTTGTAAGAATCAAATTCATAGTTCCTCCTCTCCAAATGATAACAAACATGTGGGGATTATAATAGTTTCATATTTCCCAACTTAACTATTGAAACCATAGTTAGTACACATTCATAAAAACTAAGTGGCATGGGTGATTAGTTCCTCTTCTTTGAATGATGGTAAAGTTGTATGGATTATAAGGATTTAATTTTTTTCTGTTCCTTAACTTTTGAAGTCATAGTTATGAGTATGCTTTGAATGAAAAACGCAGTGACAATTTATGTGGTAAGGAACAAGGGAGTTCAAATTTCAATGAGGATTACCACCACAATAAATTCAGACACTTATGGTTTGATATTGAAGTAGAATAAGTAATTAAGAAGTGAATTGATTTCTACGACACGGCATATGGATTTTGAGGATTTTACTAGAATGTATATAGGGGGGGCTCTATGGTTTCTTGCATTGTGGTGGAATGCTCTATTTCAAACCCTTTTGCATTGGGATTATTTTTTCTATGGCCTTGAAGGCTCAACAAGGCTATGTTTTATGGATCCCAATTCACGTGGGTGACTCATTTGTGCCTTGTTGAAACTTGTGTTATTTACATATTGGACATGATTGGGAAAGTTGATTACTTGATTGTTTCTTTTGAAGATATTATGACGCACCTCTCTCTTCAAACCAAAAAACATAAAATTAGTGTCCACATTTATGTGGATGAAGCTTTATTTTCAAGGTATGCCACTCAATTTTCATTTTTTTGAAGGGATGTTGGGAAAATGGTTTGGTAATTAGTTATGGTAGTATGCTATTTAAGCACATGGGAATTGAAAGAGGGAATTTGTAGTTGTCATGCAGTGATTTCAGAATGGGACATCATTCACATATGAGACTATTTCAAATCATTACTATCCATAGAGTTGTCAGAAGAGATGAAATTCTCATTGGAGAGAGTAGGAATTAAAATTTATATGTGAATGGTAGGATGCAATCTCATGAAGAAAATAGAGATAATGAGTACACATTCATCATGGGAAAATGTGCATGGTTGGAAGAAGAAAATAGAATCTCTTTAAGATAGGTGCATTGTTCTTTATCAAATTGTTGTAAATCTAGTAAAATGTCCTAATTTATTATCTCAAATGTGAGATTATTTATTGGATTAGTTGTTGAGAAAATTAAAAAGAAGAAATTTCCCAACAACGACATAACAATGTATATATTTTTCTTATGAAATAGGACTTCCAAGTCTATAAGAGTTAAGAGGAAGCCAACAACTAACGTGCCTTTATCTAGTATTAGTATTTAAGGGTTTTCCATCTTTTCTTTAAATTTGAGCATCTCTTATGTTTTGTGCCAAAAATTACCATGCTTCTGTAGTTAATAAGTCTTAGGTATTTTAGACAATTTGGAAGCTTTTTTTTAAGCAAGACTCTTGTTATGAAACCAACTCCAAAAATAGAAGAAAAGTGAGATCAACGCCTTAGAAATAATCCACTTCGAGGGGGAAACCTCCCTTACATTACATAAATTAGAAATTCTTGGATGCTACAAATGACAAGACCTCCTTCTATATATAGGAGTCCATGGGGTCACAATATAATCCTAGCCAACCTAACATTAATAATGTAAGGGAACAATAATAACAATATTGGGGTTAGGGAGGTACAACAATAATAATAAGGCGGGTACACTAACAACAATAAGGGATTACACTAGTAATGTAGGGACCTAACATGCCCCTCTTGTTCAAAAAAGTGTTTTCCTCAACGCTTTAGTAGCTTTGGATGCTTCTATCTAAAATTCTCATCCTCTCATTTAGAATCTTCAGTGGGTAAGTTCTTCCACTTGATGAGATACTCTGAAATTGATCGATTAGGTAGCTATCGAGTTCTCGTTTTCGTGATTGGTTCAAGTTCCAATATGATTTTTCTTTCCTCATCAAGTTTTGGAAATATTGTTTGAACTGGAAGTTTGTCACCTATAACCTTCTTTAAGCATGAAACATGGAAAACTAGATGCACTCACGAAGAAGCGGGAAGCTCCAATTTGTATGCCATAGTAGCAATGTTTTGCAACACCTTGTAAGGACCATAGTACTTTGGCAATAATTTATTATCCTTCTTAGCTTTCTTTAGGAAATTTTTTTTGTATGGCTATAGCCATAAAAATTCCCAGCCTCCTACATAAAAAAATCTCTTGCTGTGATGTTGATATGCCTATTGTTTCATTCAATTTTGTGCCAAATTTAGGTTATCGTTTAAGAGTTAGAGAACTTATCATTGATGCTCAATGTGTTCTTCCACTGCTTGAACCTTAGAATTTTCTCTTAAAGATGATGTGATGGATGGTGGATGATATCCATAAAGTGCCATAAATGGGGTCATTTTTGCTGTAGTATGGAAGGAAGTGTTATACCACCATTCAGCGAGAGGTAACCACTTGACCCATTGTGTTTGTGTATTAGATACAAAACAACGAATATATCCTTCCCAACATTTGTTCACTATCTTAGTTTGACCATCAAATTAAGGATGATAATATGAACTATGAGCTATTTGAGTACCCGAACAAGAAAATAATACCGTCCAAAAATTTCTAGTAAAAATGGGATCTCTATCGCTTATAATAATCTTTCAATTTCCATGTAGCTTTTGAATTGTTTCCAAAAATGTAGTAGTAGTTGTACTTGCTTTAATTGGATGAGATAATGCACAAAAGTGTGCATACTTGGTAATTCTATCAACTACCACCATGATGACACTCTTTCCTTCGGACTTAGGTAAACATGTGATAAAATCCATTGAAACCTCCTCCCAACATTGACTTGGAATGGATAAATGCTATATAAGGCCTAGTGACTTAATTGTATCAAATTTATTTTGCTGGCAAACCGAACATTCTTCCACAAAATTTTGAATATCAGATTTAAGGCCATCCCAAAAAAAAAAATATTTCTTCACCCTGTGGTAAGTTTTTGAAAATCATGAGTGTCCTCCTAAAGGAGAAGTGTGCAATTCCAAAAGAATATTTTTTTTTAGCTGGTAATTCTTACAAAGAAATAAGCGGTCTTTGTACAATAAGGAATCAATTTTCCAACTAAATGTATCAGATGTACTAGGATCTTTCTGGAACTTTTGAACGAGTGTCCACACTTCTTCATCCTTCTTCCATTCATCCCTTGCTTTGGTTATCCAATATGGTTGGATAATAGAAATGGCACAAAGGAATGCTTCCACCTCTTCATCCTTCTTGACAGTGCATCTGGAACAACATTTAGCTTACCTTTTTTGTAGATGATTTCAAAGTCATAACCCAACATCTTTGTGACCCATTTTTTCTTCTCTTCTGAAGATAGTCTTTCTTCCAAGAAGTGTTTAAGACTATCATGATCAGTTTTTACCTTGAAGTGTCTTCCCATTAGGTAAGGTCATTGTTTCTTTAGTGCATGCAGTATTGCCAACATTTCCTTCTCATAAATAGCTTTATGTAAATACTTTCCTTGGATTGGATGAATTTCAAAAGAAAGGGGTCTTCCTTCTTACATTAAAACATCACCAGTTCCATTTCCTGATGCATCACATTTCACAATAAAGGTTTTTGTGAATTACAACGTAGCAAAGACCGATTCTAGACACATTGCCTCTTTAAGATGTCAAAAGGCCTTAGTTGCTTTAGGAGTCCATGAAGATGCATATTTCTTCAATAATGTTGTTAGAGGTGCTGCTATTCTCCCATAATTCTTAAAAATATTGCGATAATACCCTGTTAACCTAATAAATCCTCGCAACTACTTTATGTTTGTGTGGACTTTCCATTCCTTAATGGCTTTAATTTTATTAGGTTCTACCTTAACACCCTCATGAGATAAAATATGACCAAGATATTCCACCTCTTGTACTCCAAAGAAACATTTGGAGGTTTTTTCATATAATTGTTTCTACTCCAATAGTTTGAGCACCCTCTCAACATGTTGAACATGATCCTTCCAAGACCTGTTGTAGATTAGTATATCATCAAAAAATACTAACACAAATTTTCTAGGGATGGGTTTAAAAATGGAATTCATCAAACCTTGAAATGTAGAAGGTGCATCGGTAAGGAAAAAAGACATGACCAAAAATTCATAATGACCATCGTGAGTTCGAAATGTTGTTTTCGGAATATCTTCAGTCTTCATTCTAATTTATGATATCTTGAACGAAGATTCAACTTGGTAAAATAAATTGCTCCATGTAATTCATCCAATAATTCATCAATCACAGGAATGGGAAATTTATCTTTAATAGTGAGCTTATTGAGCTCCCTATAATCCGAACACATGCATCGCCATCCATCCTTCTTGTGCACCAATACTACTGGAGTAGAGAAATAACTTTGACTAGGTTGAATTATACTAGCCTCTAACATTTCTGCAATCATACCTTCAATTTCGCTCTTTTGGACATAAGCATATCTGTAAGGCCTGATGTTTGGAGGAACACTTCCTGGAATCAAATGAATAACATGATCATGATCATGAATAGGTATGAATCATTTGGGAGTTTCAAACACCTCGGAATGATTGTCCAAGACATTTTAGAGATATGGAGAGATAGATTATTTTGATGTTGGATCTTATAGTGAGCATAATTGTGCAATGAAGCCCCGTTGTTATTTATTCAGAAGATTTTTCATGGCGTTAGAACTTATTATCTTTCTTGGATTCCCTATAATACCCCATAATTCGACTTCCTTTCCTTCTGAAAAAAAATTCAAGAAAAGTTCTTGAAAATTAAAAGTTATTGTCCCCAGAGATTGTAACCATTTTACTCCTAGTACAACATCAAAACCTCCCATTGGAATGGAAAGAATTGGACTATTAAATACATATTCCCCTATGGCTAGCTTGATATTAAGAAATTTTCCAGAGAAATTTATATTTCCTCCATTTGAAACCATCACTTGACATTCTCGTGTTGGGTATAGGAAGCAATTCAATTCCCTGGCTACCTTACAATGAATAAAATTAAAGGTACTACCTGAATCAATCAACACTATTACCTTTTATTCTTGATATGTCCTTCTATCTTGAGATTTTTAGGAGTGGTAATTCCTGCCAATGAATTACATGATATGGTCAGACTCATTTTTTCTTTCTCCAGGGTTGTTTCCTAGTGTATATCCTCTTCTTTTGAAGTTTCTTGTTCATTTTATTCATCCTCTTCAAAATATATGTAAAATAATTTCTTCTCAGCACACCTATGACCTTTAGTGTACTTTCTATCACAACTGTAGCAAATCCCTTTTCCTCTTTTTTCTTCTAATTATTGTGGTGTCAACCTTGTAGGTTGTGGAAGTCTAGGAGTAACAACTTCCATCTTTATCGAGGTGAGTGGCAGGCTTCCTTTTCGCCATAATTTTACATTCAATTTTTCTTGTAAACCTAAATACCTTCTCCAATGAATCAGGTTCTCAAAGTCTAACCTCATGTTGGATGTTATCCTTTAAATTCCCTATGAAGACATCAATCCTGTGTTCCTCTGGAATATCAACTACCCTTATATTTAATTTTTGGAAGTCCCGAATGCGCTTCACCACTGAACCCTTTTGTTTGATATTTTTTAATTGACTATAGAATGTGTTGCTCTTTGTATCTTCATAATGTGCTATCATTTCCTGAGTAAACATTGACTAAGTGATAATTTTTTACGGGAGAAAAGCCAACGATACCATAAAAATGTATTTTTTTATAAATATAAAGTTGCAATGCATACCTTTTGTGTGTTTTTCACATTATTGAAATCAAAATATTGCTCCATCTATAGTATCCATGTTACGGAATCCTTGTCATCAAACTTCCTCATATCCATATTTGGAATATGGTGGGTCTTCAATCCAACATTAGAGTTTATGAAATCACGATTAACATTTATTTTGTTCTCATCATGACTTTCCTCTTCTATATTTTTGCCATTAGGAATCATTTCTTGTATTAGCCTTGTCAAACCTTCCTTCAAACCTTCCATGTCTACTTTTATATCATTCTTCAGGTCTTCCATGTTGTCTTTCATTTTTTCATCGATCTTAGCTTCCATGTCATCCATCTTAGCTTTCATGCCAACTTATATGCAATCAATCTTAGCTTCCATGCCATTCTTCAAACCATCCATATTAGCTTCCATGAATTTATCCAAACCATCCATTTTAGCTTCCACGCCTTTATTCAAAACTTCCATTTCATTTTTTGTTGCTCTTTGCGAGAGCAAAATTTGGTGCACTTTCTCTTGTAATTTTGATATGTCAAGTTGCACTTCTTCCTCTTCATGAGTCATAGGCGAGCCTTCTGAAGGATTAATGTTTGTTGAATTCTTTTTATATGGCATTTTATAGCCCAATATTGATATCTATATTTCAATATTCCCTTGGAATCACTTCAAACTTATTTTTCAAACAATACTTATGTAATTTGAAAAAAAATACACACCTTTTTCTTTCTTTTGAGGAACTCGATATTGAAACTAATGTATCTCTGTAATTTTGGATCTTCAATATCTAAAATTTGATCCTGTAGTATCCCTCTGAATCATCTTTCGGATGCCATAGGTCTGACCTGATTTGGATTCTTCAAGAAAAATTTATTCCCAATATCCCACAATGACCTAATTATGGACTAGTTCCGTAGAGCGAACTTGTACAACATGCCATGTATCTGTGTTTCCTACTTTGGCTCTAAAATTGATCCACAAGAAACTAAAGTCTGTTTACTTTCGGCCACATTTTACAGAATTCCAATCATATGCTCAGAGAGAGAGTTATGGCGATTTTACCAAGGTCACCTCTTTTAGATGAAATTTGGGAGCCCGCAAAACCCTAACTTCCACAGCTCATATTTCCAAAAATATTGCAAAGAAATATATGAAATTTTTACACCACATTCCTCAGGATTGCGGCTTCGCATGGTAAGAATTTTAGCTTACAAACCTTCTTAGAAAAAAATTTATAGGGAAAATGTCATGATGACCTGTTTGGAGTAGCGAAACCCTAGAATCCAAAGCTCTCATACCAAATGTTATGAAAACAGCTCCAAAAAAAGAATAAAAGAGAGATAAATGCCTTAGAAATAAGCCACTTCGAGGGGGAAACCTCCTTTACATTACATAAATGAATAGTTCTTGGATGATACAAATCACAAAACCTCCTTCTATATATAGGAGTCCCTGGGGTTACAATATAATCCTAGCCAACCTAACAATAATAATTTAAGGGCACAATAATAGAAATATTGGGGTTATAGGGGTACACCAATAAAAATAAGGGGGCTACACTAACAAAAATAATGGACTACACTAGTAATATAGGGACCTAACAACTCTATTTTATTATTATTTATTAATAAAAAACTACTTAATATTTTTACATTATAATACACAATTTTCAATCAATCTATTAATTAGTTAAATTTAATTTTCTAATTTATAAATCAATTAAAATGCAATTCCAAATTTATTTCTTTTATCCATAAATCAATTGACATAAAATTTCAAATTTAATTTTAAAGTTGTTTTAATATTTTCAATTACTTTAATATTTTTTAATAGTTACCTTTATAATAAACAATATCAATTATTTTATAGTAAAGTATATTATAATATAACACTTTACTGGATAAATCTATTTCACCTATATTAAAATACATAAACACAATTTATGGATTTTCTGTAGTTTATTGTCTGTAACTAATTTGACAAACTATAAGTTTCTCCTTTGGAAATATGGAAAATATTAGAAGAAAATGGCAGATAGCCACAAAGTAACTAGTCTTTACTTCTTTTTACTAATGAAGAGAAATAATTAATGGATGTGTAAATAACCTATTTTGTCTATGCCAAGACGAGTTGCTTTGCTCTGATGTTTTTAAGTGTCTATCTCAAATAAGTATGAAATGGTTTTCTGTAGTTTATTGTATGTAACTATTTTGACAAACTATAAGTTTCTCCTTCGGAAATATGGAAAATATTAGAAGAAAATGGCAGACAACCACAAAGTAACTAGTCTTTACTTCTTTTTACTAATGAAGAGAAATAATTAGTGGATGTGTAAATAATCTATTTTGTCTATGCAAAGACAAGTTGCTTTGCTCTGATGTTTTTAAGTGTCTATGTCAAATAAGTATGGAATGGTTATGATTGTGATAATGCCTACCTTTGGCTAATGAGCCACCCTTATGACTTTTGGAATAAAAGTCTACTAAGTATGGTTTTGGGTCGTAAGCGATTAATGTGTGATTTTTCATGTGCATAACCATTTGATTGATTATTTTCCACCTTATATGTCCTTTGTGGAATTCAATTATTCAAGTTCTAATAAAATCACTTACAAATTAATTTATGAAATTTGAGCTTTCTTAAAAATACAAAACCAAAAATTAACTAAAATCATCTCACTAGAAACCCTATTTTATTGTTTCTAAATAATTGATCTCAATAATTTTTTTGTATTAATTTTCAAAGTAAGATGGATCCATTTTGTTTCAATGTTATGGCAATGCTAACATGGCTCTATTTTTATTTACATAATAGGCCAATTCCACATGGAAATACGAGGTTGGTAACTATTTTGATTGGGAGATAGAGCATATTATTTTTATGGCCACCAAAGAGATTCAACCTTCTTATTATCAAAACTATTCATGATCACTAAATAGCTTGAGACTTATATCAACCTAGAAATTGTTAAAATATGTAACCTGGTTCGGTATTCATAATGTATTATGTACCCTTGATCTTTGTATTTGATTTAAAAGAGAAAAATAAATTATTATTATTATTCTATAGCATGTGTTTCCATATCTAGAATAATTTTTTCTAGGTCAAGTACCCATTGTGTGCCTCTAGGAAGTTTTCATAGAGTCAAGGAAGTCAAAGAGTCATTGTCATATGTAAGAGACCCTATTGGTCATTTTGTATCAAGTCAAAATAATTTATTTGAGTAATAAATTGTGTCAAATTCCCTCCAAGGGCAAGTTGGGCTCCAAGAAGTCAATTTTGCCTACAATGATGAATTCGGCCTAATTAGGGCTTCGAAAAATCATATATATAAGATAAACTCAACCTTATTTAGAGATGATCCATCAATTTCGATCAAGGATGAAGAAGAGAGCTAAAAAGAGCGAAGATCAAGGAGAACATAAGAAGGAAAATCAAATTTTGAAAGATTGTATTATGGGTCAAATTATCTCACACATGTGAAGGAATTTGGGTTTCTTTGTGTTGTAGAATGATCAGAATTTGGATCAAGGCCTAAAATTAGCTAAAAATTCAAATTTCTCAAAATTATTTCAAACCTGAATGATCGGATAGATTTCATCGCCGGGATTCCAACACAACTTGTTTCATTAAAATCTAGGTTCGTATGACTGAGTTAACGTATGTTGTTGGTTTTATCAAACAGGCAAAAAAATGGATGGAACAGGTACAACAGTACGACTTGTGGAGTCCAATCGGCACACCTCGGGGAATATTCTCAGTTACGCGGTGGCACTATGACAAGTGTCATGACTAGATTCTCTAGTGTTGGTTGTGAGAAGGAGAAAAATGCCCAATGACCTTCTAAGGTAAAAATTTTCATTTTTGGGTGCAATTTGCAATTTTAAAAATGGTGGATTTTTTAGGCCGGTGGGGAAGAGACACATGGCATAAGCGGGGGCTACCATGTGCCCCCACCCGGCAAAGGTTGAAATGTATTGGTAATATTGGCACACATATTTATTATATCCAAAGTATTTAAATATGGTGCATATATTTTTATTTTAAACCAAAGTCGAATTATTAAAGTTCATTTGTGTAAAATTATATATGTCATGGAGGCGAGAGGTTGGGGTCAAATCGACTCTGCACTAACCTTGCCAACTACCACCCAAGCCACAACATTGGTCTAATAGTGGCCACCCATTTATTTAAAGGTTTAAAGTTATGTCGACGTTGGGGGAGGGAGGGAATAGTCCCCTCCCCATGACCAAGAGCGGAGACCAAGGGTGGAGAGAAAAAAATTAATAACTCCATTAGCGCTAACCACCGGCACTAGTCATGAATTCTCAATTAATTAAACTCCGGTTAAGTTAGCATAGTTTTAGCGAGTGCACAAAATTCAACGGCAATCCCAAATTTTTTTCGAGACTTAGCTGGCGAGTCCACCAAATTTAGTGACGAGTTTACTGGGCACCAGGTAAATGAGGCCTAGCTTGAGCAATATTAGATAGGTGAGCTCAATAAAAGTCATTATTAGCATTTTTTTGAATGTTTAGGAAACCATCGAAATAGGTTTTAAGACGCAATGGATCTCATACATAGGTGTTTTTGGCACGTTGAAGATTTTTGATGCGGGAGCCACAAGAAGGGAGAGGCCATGTCTAGAGGATGCATGGTCAATTAAAGAACCGGAAAGAGGCTACTCGGGGGTTTAAGGATGTTATGAATCCAATGGTAACTTTTATTTTCTATTTTGAACACATGTTGGAGTCAATTTGTAGGTTACAAGGAGATTATATGGATCATTCGGCCATTTGAAGGAGTTTTGGAAGATGTGGATCGAAGAGAGACCTTTGTAGGGTTGATCTCATTTACCTAACTATTGTTGTAGTAGCTATGGCTAGCATGGTTCGATTCTGGTTTATTTCTTCATTCATTAAATTTATGAAGATATTTTATATATGCTTTGGTGTGGAATTGGAGTGTATTGTGAGGGCTTTCTAGCACTCATTGGTGAGGTATAGATCATCTCTGTGGGGATTTGTTGTATTTCTATTATATGTGATAGTTATTTACGGGAGAACATAATATTGAAGGGGTGATAGCCACATAGTAAGGCAATATAATGATGTAACTTTTTTTCACCAAATAGAAGAGTGGTCTAGTCATGTTGATAGGCCAAGGATATGTAGCCAATTGGGGTGAAATCGTTCATCAAAATTCTTGTATTATGGTTTGATGTATATGTATTTTCAGCTTTTGATGTTTCATGTTCTTTTCAAAGACATTTGAACATTAAAATCATGGAAGAAATCTGCTCATTACACATAAAACCATGCACATAAGAAACAAAAGAAAATTTTATATGGATGAGGGAGCTTGCATAGCATTAATAATTTTATCCTCATTTTTGGATCAAGTTGGTATCAAAGCTTAGGTAGGCTCCTTTATAGCCATGGATAGCTAGGGTTAGCTATTGGTTGTTGAATTATTCAAGAGAATTTAACGAGTTTGAAATTATATGTGTGAGATAAGTTAGATTGAGAGCTTGGTTCTCAAATCACAATAAAAAAAGTTTTTGAAGCTTTGTGAATTGTTTGTGAAGATCTTTAATTCATTACATTGTGATGGTAACTTCATTAAGTGGTGATTCTAAACCATCCTCCTTTGCAATACTCTTTGATAAAGAAGATGAAGCGGAGACTTATACATCATGAAAGATATGGTGAAACAACTGTATGAAGATGTAAAGGAAGGCATTAAACTTTAAAGAAGTTGGTTTCCATGAAGAAAGAGAAGCAAGAACTTCTTCAAAATATGCATGAGATGGAGAATCAACTCCATGATGTGAAACAAGCCTTAGCCAAGCATGTGCTTGAAAGAAGGGTAAATAATTCAAGTTTGCTCTTGAATTTCTCTCAAAGATAAATGTGTAGGTTATTTTGAAAAACACACTAGAGGAATGGGTCCAAATTGATGATCAAAATGGGCTATGAAGGTAAAGGATTAGGAAAACATGCACCGGGGAATAGTTGAGCCAATTATGGTTTAGGAAAGGCCTAAGTATTTGGGTCTTTTCTATGGAGAAAATTTTATGGAGAAAGTTATAAAGCCATGAAGGCACTTGGAAAGCAGTTCAAGAGGGACTTGTGTTGCGAGGTTCAAACCTCAAACATGTAAAGTTGTATTCAAGATGAATGTAGTTGTTTGAAACCCACTTTGATGAAGAATATGTTCTTCGGGATGCGACCATTGGTTGCATGGCGAATAAGAGAGTTTGATAGTTTTGGACATGAACATTGTTGTCGGTCTTTAAAGAGAGCTAGAACCTCTTCAAGTGCATCTCCTCAAGAAGGTGATAAAGATGAAAATTCAAAAGAATCAATCAAGGTATAATTATTTCTATAATCATGTGTTTATGATTATGTTAAGCATAACAAATACGCATGTATGAATGGGAGAAATTTTTTTTGTTCATATTATGGTTTGTATAACCATCAAGTTTCAAGATGCGGGAAGAATGATAGCATGCAAAGCTTGATCGAAAGCAAAGGCAACTTAAACGAGAAGATGCAAAATATTTTCACTCATTCTCGGAAAGAGGGACATCTCATTGCCCAATGTTGGACAGGTTTTGCATCCAACCACTCATCGAAAGAATTTGAAGCATGTGGAGAAAAATATTGAAGTGGAATAAGAGCTACCACCATCGATGTGAGTCAAGATGATTCACAAGAAGAGGATATTCGGCGGGAAAAATAGCCATTGAAGTGAAATGGTAAGAAATGGCTTGATTTCTTGATCAAGTAAGGCATGCATTTCCTTGTACATAGATGAAAATTTCAGCCTTATGTATGCATGAATTTTTGTTGAAAGTATGACAAGTTACGGTATATTATCACAACTTGTATGATGCAATGTTGCATGTGAATGTTGTTCGGTTGACGACATTTCTATTTGTTGCAAAATTTCAACAAGATGGTGTAAAATATGGGTATGTCACTCATTTATGTTGTATAAATTTATCATTTAGTTCACCTCTTATGATCACCCATATGTTTTTGGTTTATGTAATACTTGAAAGAGAAAGTTACAAAGTGTACATATGCATGAGATTTTGTATTAGAGAACATTTCATAGGCTCATTATAAATAGATACATGAATTAGTGTTATAAATATATATAATATGTTTATCGACTTGTGTCGATTGTGTCACACGATTTCTTATCAATTTATGTCGATTGTGCACATTTCATGTCGACTTGGGTTGTTGATGTCGCATGTTGTTTGTTGACTATGTTTGTCGATTATGTTGATCGACTTATGTTTTAGTCGGTGGTGTTTGTCGATTGTGAGTCGATATTGGATACACTAATGTACAAGAATATTGCCATGCACTTCATGTTATAGGAGGTGACAATCATTGCTTTGAAGGAGCAAAAAATAGGTGTTTGTCATTTCAATTCTTGAATAATGTTTTCTTTTCAAGATTGATTGTGTGTTCTTGTGACAAGATGTCGTAGGAAGTTTATTCGATTAGGATGTGTACAAAATTCAATTTTTTTTGCAGCCATTGCGAGAACAAGATACTTTTAAATGGAAGTCAAATTTCACTCATATTGCAAGCTTAATTTGGATAAGATGATTTCCAAGAAGAAGCTTGAATGAATTTGTTGCAAGAAGGACTTCATTCTCGGTGGCAAGGCTAACAATTTTCCAAGCACATAGAGATTTACACAGTACAATAGGGTATGTATTAGTCGACAACATTCAACAATGTTGAAGTGGGTCGACAAGAACGAGAGCGATGGTGAAGACATAGCCAATTGTGATACGAGGCATGTCAAGATGATTGTCAAAAAGACTTGTCAAGTAAAAATGAGTTGATATAAATTGAAACGGAAAAGTGCTAAAGCAAAGAGATAATTATTAGCTTTTGTGGGTACAAAATCCGTCGGTGGGAAGGAGTGATCAAAATTTGGATCGGGGCCTAGAATTAGCTAAAAAATCAAAGTGCTCAAAATTGTTTAAGACACAATGATCGGATAAGAGTTCATGGCTAGGATTAAAGGTACAAATCATTCCATCAAAATCGGAGTTTGTATGGTGAGTTATCATACGGTATTCATTTTGTCAAACATGAAAAAAAATGGACAAAACGGAGTACAACGATTGACTTGGCGGTCCGGTTAGCACCTCGGGGAATATTCTCCAAATTGCGGGCGATCGCCTTTGTGACAAGTGTCGTGACCAGATTTTCCCGGTGTTGTTTGTGAAGGAGAAAAAATTGCAAACTGACCTTCTAAGGTCAAATTTTTAGTTTTGGGTGCAATTTGCAATTTTAAAAATGGTGGATTTTTTGAGCCAATGGGGGAAGAGACACGTGGCGCGGCTAGGGAGTGTCCACATGCCCCCCCCGTGGAAAAGGTTGTCGATGTGGCCAATGTTGGCACACATATTTATTATAACCAAAGTATTTAAATATGGCGCATAGATTTATTTTAAACCAAAGTCGAATTATTAAAGTTAATTTGCGTAAAATTATATATGCTACGGAGGGCGAAGGTGGGGAGTCTGAAACTTGCAACCTCCTACTTGCTGGGCAAATAACCACCATAAACCACAACATTCGGTCTTAATATACCATGGCCCACATTTATTTAAAGGTTTAAGGTTATGCGATGGCGGGGAGGGAGGGAGCCAACCCCCTCCCCAAATGACCAAGTTGGAACCAAGGGCGGAGGCAAGTCAGCAGTGCCATTAGCACTAACCACCATCGCTACTCATGGATTAGAAATTAATTAAACTCTAGTTAAGTTAGTAGAATTTTAGTGGAGCGCACCAAATTCGGCAACGATCCCAAAATTTGTCGCACTTAGCGAGTAGTCCAAATTTCTTGGTGATTTGTCAGGCACAGGTAAATGAGGCCTATCTTGAGCACTATTCGACCAAATTGAGCTCAATAAAAGTCATTCTTAGCATTTTGGCATCTGCTAGGAATCCATTGTAATATGTTTTAGAGGAAATGGAGCTCATCTACATGTGTTTTTCACACATTGAATATTTGTGATGCCCGGAGCCCTTGGGAGAGGAGGTCATGTTTAGAAGACTTGTAGTATAATTGAAGAACCGAAGAGGCTACTCGGGGGGTTTAAGGATGTTGTAAATCCAATGGTATGAACACATATTTAAGGTCAAATTGCAAGTTTTACAAGGAGAGCATATGGATCATTCAACCATTTGAAGCTATTTGTTGTGGATCGAGGTGTAGATCTTGTAGGGGTTGTTATCATTTACAAAACTTTTATTGTATGGAGTTATGGCTAGCATGGTTTATTTATGGTTTATTTCTTTATTAATTAGGTTTATGAGGATAATTTATGTATACTTCGGTGTGGAATTGGAGTGTATTAGCAGGGCTTTTCTAGCACTCATTGGTGAGGTATATATCATCTACGTAGGAGATTGTTGTATTGTTGTTATATGTGATATTTATTTGTGAGAAGATCATCTTGAAGGGATGATAGCCACATAGTAAGGGAGTATCTTGATATGTACCTTTGTTCACCAAATAGAATAGTGGTCTAGTCATGTTGTGGGGGCAAGGAGATGTAACCCGAATGAGGTGAACTCCTTCATCAAACTTCTTGCTTATGGTTTGATGTATATGTATTTTTAGTTGTTGATGTTGGCATGTTATTTTCTAAGACATTCAAACATTAAAATATTGGAAGCCTCTGTAATTACACATAAAACCATGCACATATGAAACACATTTTTTATATTTGATGAAGGAGCTTGCATAGCATTAACAAGTTTTCCCTCATTTTTGGATCAGTAAGAGCAATTACAATAATATCGAGGCCAGAAATTTAGGTGTCAAAAAGATCAAATTTGGAATTCAAATACCTAAGGAAGAATAATGTCCCTAAGTGGAGGGAATAAGGAAGCTCATTTCACCATATTATAACTCACGGTGTGACTAAGAGTTTCTATGGTAGAGATCGAAAATTATGAACATGGAAGCAGGTAACCGAAATCTTGAAGAAGTGACCAAAATCTGATGCGAAGAAATTTGACTTGAGGTTGACTTAGTGAAGGATAATCTCATCAAGAGAACTTGAATTGGTTTTGGAGGGGATCTTTGTCTTGAGTACTAGGTATTTAAATTAATCATTTGAATATTCTATAAAAGAGTATAATTCTTGTGGGTTTTCCTCTCAGAAATATTTTGGCCCTGGCTAGCAACCTATATCTTTTGTCCTCTTGTTCTATTTTATCTTCCATAGTTTGGTTTTTTATGATAAGAATACCATAATAATCAAGTAAATCATAAGCTAACTACAAGTTCTTCAAGTTAGAGAAATAAAATCACAAGTTATCAAAGTAAATTGAAAATCACTCCTAATATAGTTTCCCTTGATTTCTCCAGAGAAATTTTTTGTTGAGACTTAAGGTTTCATTCATTGGGTCGATCATTCTTGTAACAAGATTGAATAATCTTCTTTCTAATGTATGAAATGGTGAGTTTGTGATTTTATTTCAATTATTTCTTGAATTTTTATGAGAATTATCTAAGCTGAAAAAGTCAATTGGTAGGTACAAATGAATCTGTTGAGTTGTACATGTTCCCAAAATGTAATTAAGTGAATCCCCCAATTTATTATGATATCTAGTTGTGGATTAAAAAGATGCACACTAACATGGTTGATAAGGTGCATTATTTATAATGTTGACCTTAATGATTTTATGGATGAAATCAGGTCATCTAAAGTGAAGTTAGATGCTAAGGTAACGCAAATGAGAGATCAATTTGATTATGTTTTTCTTATAGCATTAGAACTAATTTAAGTTCAATTTTTGATACATTATTATGTGAACATGTCTATAAGGTTTTCATTTCAATTTTATTAAAAAAAATTATAAAAAAAGAAAGAAAGAAAATTTTATTTTTATTTCTATTAAGATTCATTTCCGGTATTTTTTATAATTTTCATTCACACACTACCATAATAATATATTTTTCACATAAACTATTCATTGTTTTAAGGCGAATGCTAGCTGCCACTCATGGAACTATTTCAATGAGAGTTGATGAAGTGTCTATGGGAAAAATTAGAAAGGAGGTAACTACAAGGATGGAAGAAGTGAATGGGGGAGAGAAACAAATATGTAAATGGAAATAAAGAGGTAGACACTCTTGGGTATAAATTAGTCACAATGGTATAAACAACAATTTCATTCATACCCACGAAAAAATGAAAACTGATGATAGGGTATTTATTAAGGTGCTCATTGGTGTAAAGATAACCAACTAGAAACTCCCAACTTTGTTAGGCTCATGATTAGTAATGTGAATTTAAGTCGACAATGAGTATAATTGTGGATTGGCTTATTATGAACAACCTCACTCATGCATTGACCCTAAATAGAGAAATTTATTTCTTTCTTTCTTGGGGGTGCTGACAAATGGTATCGAGCCAACAAAGAGAAAGATGCAGAGGAATCAGGTATGTATGCAAACTAAAGTTTTAGCAATGGCAGTTTACATGGCAGGTTTGTTGATTTGGAGCTTCTTGGCAAGAATATCCAGCCATTGGTGGGTACTGAGGTACCACATAATTTTATGACGAGCGATGTAGCGAAGGAAGTTGGGCTGCAACTTATCCCTATGGATATGTGTTATGAATGTAATTCCATAACTAATGAAGATAAATACAAATAAATGTAATTACTAAATAGTCAAATGAGGATTATGTTAAGTAGTCATTAGTTAATACAACGAAAAGGCATGTCTAAAAGAAATGCCTAACCATGAAAAGGCCGCCTACGTAGGTATATAAGCGGGGCCCCATTGTAACATTTAATCACCACTTATACATTTTATATATTAATATATTATTATTACAAATACCTCTTGTGTATTTTTACAATTAAAGTCAACAAGCTATCAGTTTTGTTTCTTCGGTGTGCTAGAGCCCATGTTGCACAATATAGTCTCACAAGCCTATGAATGTATTTTACGAGCCTATGAACATAGTTTTTTGTACAATGTTCCATTATGTGGAGATCTGAATAAATTGAGTAGATTAGAAAAATTCAAGAAAAACTTTAGCAAATAGAAAAGTCATGTGCGAAGCTATGAAATTTGTTTTAAGAAAATTTATGAAGAAATCCATAATAAGGAAGAAGATTTTAATCGAGAAAAAAACTACAATTTTAGCAAAAAAAGAAACCCTGAAAAGAATTATCGGTAGATTTAGGCCTAGAAAGCTCCAAGTCTCATTGGGAACAAATATTTAAAGTCGAGAAGACAACCAAGCCAAATACGCCATAGTTAATATCGGTGTTGAGAAAGAAAGAAAAAAATCCCGGGATAGAATTATGGGTAGAATGTAATCAAATTGTAAATTCAAAGCTCCCAAATATGGTTAAATGTAAAAAAACATTACGTACAAATTTAGAAGAAAGGAAGGCCTTTCATGTGAATTGAATTCCCAACCTTGTTGTTTTGGATAAAGATGGAAAAATTGTAACCCCTTATGGCGTGGAGCTTTTTGAAGAATTCGATTAATAGGAGCCTATCCACTCACCAAGTAAAGAAAATTATTGAATCGAGAGCCAAAGTAAGACCTTGGGGATGCAAAAACTCTAAGTCCTCGTAGTTGAACTTGTGGGCAAAATAGGTGGTCTATATTTTTGTGCTCATTCACGTTGCCCTTGCACAAGTTGTATGAGCGCTGATTGCGAAGGTATACAAGGAAATCAAGAAAAAAGGAGAAGCGTTTGAGATTTTTTCATCTCATGACTAATATCAAAGAGAGTTTCAAAAACCACTATGAGAGCATGCCATGGTTGGCTCTTCCATTTCGAGATAAAACTAGTTGGCATCTCGGCAGGATTTTTGGTTTTTTGAGAAAGATTCTTAATTGTGATTGGTCTAGATGGAAAAAAAATGTTACAAATGAAGTCGAACGTACGATCTGTACATGTCGGGCCACGGCTTATCCCTTGATGATGCTCGTCTTGAAAGGGCCATAGAAGAGTTGCCTCGAGACATCACCCGAGGAGATATATACAGTGACGTGTATAACGAATTTTATCCCAAAGAAGGGTATAACTAGATTCAAGGTTTCGGGAGATTTTTGTAAATTCCATTAGTTAATTTGGAAACATTAGAAAAGGAGAAAATAAGCTTAACAAGATACTTGAGGCTGAATATCTAAGAGAATTGGTTCTACGTAATATGAAGCTATTGGAAGGAAAGCGAATACGAGGTGAAAAGAAAAATTGGAAGAATTATTCATCCCCTTTTTTTAAAGTGCAATGGTTAATTTCCATATTAAATGCCAATTGAAAGGACGGAAATTTGCAATTGTTGACGGTGAGGTTTAATAGTAATGTTGTATACGACATTAATGGAAAATGATCGATACCGTATTGATAAAGTTCATCGAAAGCTGAGGTTGCTCCCGGAGAATATTAATATAAGTGAAATAGATAAAAAATGGCGTGGAGAGAACATTCATCATTTTACGGCCATGATGGATGGCATGAGGAGTGAGAGCCTATCTAACAACATCGCTTCCATAAAATACTATTGTTTTTCGATAATTACAAGATAGTTTCCAACCAACCGAGAACGATTTTTCTAAGTGGTCAAATTATATGGAATTCTATATTCACATGGATCAAAAGCAGCATAGGTTATACTTTTGAGTTTGAGAGATGAAGTTATCATGATTCAGGTGGAATAGCATTATCAGACGAGTAATTGTATTGAGGAGGAAAAGTAGTGATAGTATTCCTGTGACTATGGATGGTACCATTAGCTATTGTTAACAAAGATAGTGAAAACGGTGATGGAGTGATGTGCCCAATTTGTCATGAAGCTTTTTCCATTGAAAGTCTGTAAGTGCCATGTAAACATTTATATCATTCTAGGTGTATTATATCATAGTTTTGACAAAGAATTCATAGCCAATTTGTAGAAATAAACCATGTTTGGTAATTTGAGAGCGAGAATTAAATATGACATTTCTGAGGTGTTTAATTTCATGGAATTTGTATTCAAAATGTTGTTGCCAAGGATGATTAGCAACGGGAATTCTGGGGAGTGATTAGCTACGGGAAGTATGAGTTTGAAAATGACTATTGTTATTATAGCTAGGGTGAGTATGTTTTGTTTAAGCTCTCAAACCATTTGAAACGTGCCTCGATATATTAAGTTAAAAAATTCAAAGATATCAACCACACGGATCATCCCGGCATCGGAACGCCTTGTGTAAAGACATGACCGTATGGATGTGTACGATGATAATCCATTACCCAATGTACATATATATATATATATATATATATATATATATATATATATATATATATATATATATATATATTATTTTAAAAAAAGTGGAAGTTATTAGCCTAAATTTAGTATTATCACTATATGAATTGTAAAATTTAATTTTCATCATTGTCAAGTTATAGTTATATTTGACGAGGTGATAAGCAAAAAATGAATGTAACTTTAAGGACAAAGCTTTTAGAAGAAGGAGAGAAATATGGAGATATAATTCTAACTAATATATCAATAAATAATGTAGTGCTAATAGTCAAATAATGATTATGTTAAGTAGTCATTAGTTAATGCATGTCTCTAAAAAGTTCTTTTAGTTATAGTCTTTGCATAGGTATATAAGTGAAGACCTCATTGTAAAATTTAATCACCACTTATAAATTTTATATATTAATATATTATTATTTCTAAATATCTTGTGTATTTTTACAATTAAAGTCAACAAGCTATCGGGTTTGTTGCTTCAATGTGAATGAAGGGTGACCTCAGGACTAAGTGTGGGATGGGAAAATGAAGTGTCGGTTCGTATTGGTGATTGATGGGTTGTCTAGGATTCACAATGATGGAGATGAGAGACTTTGACATGATGTAGGAAATTTTTTTTAAAGAAGGTGACAAAGAAATTGTTGCACCTTTTTGTATTAAGATAGTGTTATTTGGAGACTCACGGATGTGGACTTTACCTACCTACCGGCAACATAGGGAAGTTTTTTTGCGACATGTTTATGCCTTAAGTATGTGTAATGATATCAAGGACCCATGGATTGAGACATTTGTGACAATTATTCAAGAGTTTTAGAGTGATAGGTGAGACACTATTCCTACTCATACTTCCAATGTGGTGAAGCGATATGATGATCGTATGCCCAATGAACTTTCAAAGTACTTACATTGACATATGATTAACCATTCTATTGAGTTAAATTCAGGGAAGGAACCTCCATCCAAAGCTTCCTATCTACGCTGAAAGTGGAATTGGGAGAGTTGAAGAAGAAGATGAAATGGTTATTTGAAGAAGGTATGATATGACCTTCAAGGTCCCCATATGGTTCTCCAATATTGTTCTAGAAAGTATGCAAATGAATTGAATATGTGATGTGATTATCGTGCATTGAACAAACAAAGGATAAGGAACATGGATATTATTAGGTGTGGATAGTTGAAGGAGGCAGAGAAGAATACTACAGGCTGTGATGAGATACGAGAATTTTGAATTCTAGTCACGACATTAGGGTTGTGCAATTCTCTGTCCACGTTACGCATTGATGAATGATGTACTTCATCCATACCTTGACACATTTTTTGTTGTGTACTTGGATGATATCTGTGATTTTTAGTATGTATGGAGGAACATAAGTAGCACTTGGATTTGGTGTTTTACGTCTTTGAAGAAACATCAAATGTACTTCAATAAGTAAAAGTGTATGTTTTCTCAAAGCTGAGATTCCATTCCTTTAACACATTGTTGGACAAGGTCACATATGGAGGAGTTGAGGCGAGGAGTCAAGGCGATAGAGAGTTGGAGGCTAAGCGAAGAATGTCCGCTAGTATGATAGTTTTCTTGAGGATGACAAAATACTGCATGAAAGTTTATAGAAAGGGGGTATTCCATGATAACTACACCATTGACATACATTATGAAGAAGGGGAAGCGATGGGATTGGACAAAGAAGTGTTGTAGAAGCTTTTTGATGAGATGAAGAGAAGGATGGTGACGACACCAATACTAAGGCTGCGACCGAAAATCCTTTTGAAGTCCACATTGATGCATGGGATTTTGAAATTCGAGGGGTTCTATTGTAGGATGAGCATCCGGTGGCATATGAGAGCGGGAAGTTATTGTTGAAATTCAACAAAAAAATTTCAGCACCCACGCCTAGTGCATTAAGCACCTACACTAGGGTGGAGCCCACGGGCTAAATTTTTTGCATGCATTTATTTTAGTTATGTCAGATTAATTAACATGGAAAATAAAATTTAATCTAGTCTCAAAATAACTTGTAATAGTTAATTGAGAGTGATAAACTCGATTAGCTCATGAATTTTGAGTTAGAGGTAGTTGGTGAGGCATGCGGAAGTAATTATAGTTGTAGCGAGTTAAAAATGCGATTAGTGCATTAGTTAATGCATGTTGTAATCGATTTAACTTCAGTTAAGTGAGTTAAACTCGGTTATTGCAAGTTATGCTTCTTGATACACTAGTGAGAGATCAAGTGAATTAAATATTAATTAATTCACAATCGGTGATCTACGTAATTGAGGATTTACTATTATTAGCTACATGCATGTCATATCCGGTGGAGACCTAGTTGATATCTAGGTGAAAGGAAGTTGACTATTAGTTGTAGGATGCTGGGTTGCACCCATGCAGCCAAACACCCATTGGAGTTCCATGATAATTTCCACGGTAAATGAAGGCCAAAATTCTTATTCCTTAAGGTTTTTCATTCATCGAGGACTATGCACGCCGAGACATGATGTCTAGAGGTAGTAAATTGGTTAGTGGTAGTCGATTTTTATATATGACGGTGTGAAACAATTGGGCGAGCACGGGGAGGGCTCTTGTGAGAAAGAGTTGTATGTAATTGTTTCATGATTCCATGCTAAATACACAATATAATATAATGGAGTTTTGAGTAGCAAGCTTTCCTCGGAAATTATTTGTGTTGTGGCTTGATTGATTCTTTTTTGCTTCATGTGATTGGCGATTGTGTTTTTAATTACCTGATTGATTTGTAAGAGAAAGAGATTAGGTATTTGAATTTAATACATTGTTAGATTGGATTTAATCCATGATATATGCTTGTTGTATAATTTATACATGGTATTGGAGCACAAGAAATCACAATTGTGAAGAAGGATCGAGTTTGTATTTGGATAAATTGAATTTGTAGAAAGACTTTCTTGGTGCTACGAATGATTCATGATCGAAATGGCTTTTAATGGCTTGAGGTTGGAGTATGCACTCAAGGGAATTTCAAACTATATCACTTGGAAGGACGGATGGAGGCAATACTCGAAGAGAATGGCTTGAAGGAATTCATTAAAAATGATGTTCCTAAACCCATTGTGACAGTCATTGTTGTGACAGCTCCAAAAAATAGAAGAAAAGAGATATAAACGCCTTATAAATAAGCCACTTCGAGGGCAACCTCAGTACGTTACATGAATGAAAAATTCTTGGATGATACAAATGAAAAAACCTCCTTTCTATATATAGGAGTCCATGGGGCCACAATGTAATCCCGGTCCCGGCCTAACAATAACAATGTAAGGGCACAATAATAACAATATTGGGTTAGAGGGGGGCTACAATAACAATAACGGGGCTATACTAGTAACAATAAGGCTAAACTAGTAGCCTTGGGGACCTAACATGCCCCTCTCCTTAAAAAAAGTGTTGTCCTCAACGCTTGAGTAGCTACGGATGTACACGTATAAAATTATCATTTTCCCATATAGAATCTTTAGTGGGTAAGTTCTTCCACTTGATGAGATACTCGAAAAATTGATCTATTTCGTGGTATCCGTCCTTGTTTCCGTGATTTCTTCGGGTTCCAATATGATTTTTCCTTCCTCATCCAAGTTGAAATATTGTTGAGCTTGGAAGATTTTTCCTATAACCTTCTTTAAGCATGAAACATGAAAAATTGGATGCACTCGTGAAGAAGCGAGAAAGCGTCAATTTGTATGCCATAGTACAATATTTTGCAACACCTTGTATGGACCATAGTACTTTGGTGATAATTTATTATCCTTCTCGGCTGCTTGAGGGACATTTGTTTTATGGTTGTAGCCATAAAAATACCGATCTCCTACATCAAAAATTTTCTTCTTGTGATGTTGATGCGCTTGTTGTTTCATTTGATTTTGTGCCAAATTTAGGTTATCCTTTAAGAGTTGGAGAACTTCTTGTTGATGCTCAATGTGATCTTCCTTTGCTTTAACCTTATAATTTTTCTCTTAAAAAATGATGTGATGGATGATGGATGATATCCATAAAGTACCATAAATGGGGTCATTTTTTGTATGGGTATGGGGAAGTGTTATACCACCATTCGGCGAGAGGTAACCACTTGACCCATTGTGTTTGTTTATCGGTTTTACGAAGATATCCTTCCAAACATTTATTCACAATCTCCGTTTGACAATCGGATTGAGGATGATAAGATGACTATGAGCTAATTGAGTACCCAAACAGAAAATAACTCCGTCCAAAAATTTATAGTAAAAATGGGATCTTTGTCCTCCATGATAACCTTTGCAGTTTCCTGCTAGCTTTTGAATTGTTTACATAAATGTAGTTGCAAGCTTGTAATTTCTTTAAATGGATGAGATAATGCACAAAAGTGTGCATACTTGGTAATTCTATAGCTACCACCATGATGACACTCTTTCCTTCAAAATTAGGTAAACACCTTGATAAAATCCATTGAAATCTCCTCCCAATGTTGACATGGAATGGATAAATGTTGTAGAAGACTTAGGGGTCTTAATTGTCTCAACTTTATTTTGTTGGAAAACCAAAAATTCCACCACAAAATTTTGAATATGATTTAACGCCATCCCAAAAAAATTCTTTCTTCACCCTATGGTAAGTTTTTAAAAATCTTGAATGTCCTCCTAAAGGAGAAGTGTGCAATTCCAAAAAGAATCTTTTGTTTTAGTTGGGAATTCTTGCGAATATATAAGCGATATTTGTACCATAAGGAATCATTTTTCCTAAATAAATGTATCATATGTACTAGGATCTTGCTGCAAATTTTTGAATGGTGTCTACTTCTTAGTCCTCTTCCATTCAACCCTTGCTTCGGTTATCCAATCTGGTTGGATAATAGAAATGGCACAAAGAAATGCTTCCACCTCTTCATCTTGAGAGTGCATCTGCAAAGACATTTAGCTTACCTTTTTTGTATATTATTTCAAAGTCATAACGCAACACCTGTTGTGACCCATTTTTGCTCTTTTGCGAAGGATAGTCTTTTGTTCAAAAAAGTGTTTAAGAATATCATGATTAGTTTTTACCATGAAGTGTCTTCCCATTAGGTAAGGTCACTATTTATTTAGTACATGTAGTATTGCTAACATTTCCTTCTCATAAATAGCTTTACGTAAATACTTTCATTTGATTGGGACGACTTTCAAAAGCAATGGGTCTTCCTTCTTACATTAAAACAACACCGATTCCATTTCTTGAGGCATCGCATTCCATAATAAAAGTTTTTGTGAAGTATGGTGTAGCTAAGACCGGTGCTAGGCACATTGCCTCTTTAAGATGTTCAAAGGCCTTAGTTGCTTTGAGTCCATGAAAATGCATCTTTCTTCAATAATTTTTCTTCAGAAGGTGTTGTTATTCTCCCATAATTCTTGGCAAACTTTAAAATGTACCACCAGTAAAACCAAGAAATCCTCGCAACTACTTCTTTATAGTTGTGAAATTTCCATTCCTTAATGGCTTTAATTTGTAAGGGTCTACCTTAACAACCTCGTGAGATACAATATGACGGATATTCCCACTTCTTGTACTCCAAAGAAACATTTGGATGATTTTTCATATAATTGTTTCTTCTCTGATATTTTTAAGCTCCTTGTCAACATGTTGAACATGATCCTTCCAAGACCTGTGAATTGAGTATATCATAAAAATACTAGCACAAATTTTCTAAGGAAGGGTTTGAAAATGGAATTCATAAACCCCTGAAGTGTAGAAGGTGCATTGGTAAGGCCAAAAGGCATGACCAAAAATTCATAATGACCCTGTGAGTTGGAAATGTTGTTTTCGGAATATCTTCGGTCTTCATTCTAATTTGATGATATCTTGAACGAAGATCTAACTTGGTAAAATAAATTGCTCCATGTAATTCATCCAATAATTCATCAATCACGGGAATGAAATTTATCTTTAATGGTGAGCTTATTGAGCTCACGTAATCTAGACACATGCGCCATGATCCATCCTTCTTGTGCACCAATACTCTTTTGGAGCGGAAGAAGGAACTTTGACTAGGTTTAATTATACTAGCCTCTAACATTTTACGCAATCATATGTTCAATTTCGCTCTTTTGGACATAAGGATAACTATAAGGCACGATGTTTGGAGGAACACTTCACGGAATCGAATGAATAGCATGATCATGATCACGAGAATAGGTGGGAGTCCTTTGAGTTCAAAACACCTTGGAATGATTGTCCAAGACATTTTGGAGATGTTTGTAGAAATAGATTATTTTGATGTTGGAACTTATAGTGAGCATAATTGTGAAATTCGCCTCATTGTCCTTTATTCGAAGCTTTGTCATAACATTAGAGCTTATTATCTTTCACGACTTCCTTGTGATACCACGTAATTCGACTTCCTTTCCTTCCAAAAAAAATTTCAAGAAAAGTTTTTGAAAATTAAAAGCTACCGTCCCCGGAGATTGTAACCATTGTACTCCTAGTACAACATCAACACCTCCCATAGGAATGGAAAGAATTGAGACTATTAAAAAAATATTCCCCCATGGTTAGCTTGATATTATGGCATTTTCATAGAAATTTATATTTCCTCCATTTGAGACCATCACTAGATATTAAGTGTGGGTATAGGAAACAATTCAATTCCTTGGCTACCTTACAATGAATAAAATTATGGGTACTACACGAATCAATCAACACTATTACTTTTTTCTTCTTGATATGGACTTCTATCTGAGAGTTTGAGGAGTGGTAATTCCTGCCAATGCATTACAAAATATGGTCGGACTCATTTTCTTCCTCTCCTAGGGTTGGTTCTGGTGTATATCCTCTTCTTTTTTAATTTTCTTCTTCCTCTTAGGAATCTATGTAAAATAATTTCTTCTCGGCACACTTATGACCTTTAGTGTATTTGATATCTGTGTAGCAAAGCCATTTTGCTATTTTTTCTTCAATTTTTGGGGTGTCAACCTTGTAGGTTGTGGAAATCTAGGGTAAAAACACTTCCCTCTTTATAGAAGTGAGTGGTAGGCTTCCTTGTCGCCATAATTTTACTTTCAATTTTTCTTTCCAACATGAATGCCTTCTCCAATGAATCGGAGACAAAACGAACTTCATGTTGGATGTTATCCTTTAATTACATATGAAGAGATCAATCTGTGTTCCTGCGGAATATCGATTTGCCCATATATTCAATTTTTTGGAAGTCCTCGATGTGCTCCCCCACTACATCCTTTTGTTTGAGATTTATCAATTGGATAAAGAAGGTGTTGCTCTTTGTATCCTCATAATGTGCTATCATTTCCTCCATAAAAATTGACCCAGTGAAAATTTTTTTACGGGAGAAATAAATCGATACCATACAAATGTATTTTGTTCTAAATGTAAAGTTGCAATGCGTACCTTTTGTGTGTTTTGCACATTATTGAGATCAAAATATTGCTCACATTGTAGTATCCATGTTATGGGATCCTTGCCATCAAACTTCCTCATATCCATCTTTGGAATATGGTGGTTCTTCCGTCAAAATTATAGTTTATGAAATCATGATTAACATTTATTTTGTTTCTCATCATGAGTTTCCTCTACTATCTTTTCGCCATTAGAAACATTTCTTGTATCAGCTTTGCCAAACCTTCGATGTCTACTTTTATGTTTTCTATTTTTTCATCGATCTTAGATTCCATGCCCCACTTCCATGCCTTCCATCTTAGCTTCCAAACCATTCATCTTAGCTTCATGCCTTTCTTCAAACCATCCATCTTAGTTTCCATGCATTTCTTCAGCTTCCATTTCATTTTTTGTTGCTCTTTGCGATAGCGAGTGTAGTGCACTTGCTCTTGTAACTTTGATATCTCTCATGTTGTGTTTCTTTGTCTTCATGAGTCATAGTAGAGTCTTCTAAAGGATTAATGGGTGTTATGAATTCTTATCAGGCCATTTTTGGAGGCAATATTGATATCTATTTTCCAATATGCCTGGAATAAATTCCAACTACTTTTAAAAAAAATGAGACTAATGTAATTCGAAAAAAAATACACACCTTTTTCTTGCTTTTCGGGAGTGCGATATTGAGCGAATTATCTATATGATTTCGGATCTCCAATATTTGAGATTTGAGTATTTGAGGTAGCCCTGCGAACCCTCTTTAGAATACACAAGTATGACTTGATTTGGATTCTTGAAGACAAAGTTGTGCCCAATCTCCTATGATGACCTAATTATGAAATTTTGACGCGTTCAGGTAGAGCGAACTTGTATGATTTGCGACGATGTCACTTCTACTTCCTCTTTCGTCCTCTGCGAAATTTATAGATAGGAAAATACATTCCGTGTGCTTGCGTCCATGTTTTATAGAATTCCAATCCGATTCTCGAGAGGGTTATTAAGATTTTATAATGATCACCTCTTTGAGATGAAATTTGGGAACGACAATGTCCTAACTTCCATAGACCATATACGTAGAAAATATTGCAAAAAATATCGAAATTTTGTGACGATGTTCCTCGAGGAGTTTGGCTTCGGTCTCTAAACATTTTAGATTACGAGCGTTCGTAAGAAAAAATTTCTAGTGAAAAATGTCGTGATGACCTATTTAGGTTAAATTGAGGAGCCGACAAAAGGACCTAACTTCCTGAGATCATATCTCCAAAAATATTGTGAACTAAGCTGCGAAATTTTACGACAATGTTTCTCGAGTTGCGGCTTCGTACTCTAAAAATTTCAACTTCCGAACTTTCATAGAAAACATTTTATAGCAAAAATTACACGATGACATGTTTGGAAGCGTGAAAACCCTAGAATCCAAAGCTATGATAGCAAATGTTGTGAAACCCGGCTCAAAAAATATAAGAAAAGAGATATCAATGCCTTAGAAATAAGCCACTTCAAGGGGGAAACCTCCAATATGTTACATGAATGAAAAATTCTAGGATGATAAAAATGACAAAACTTCCTTTCTATATATGGGAGTCCATGGGGCTACGTGTAATCCCTAGTGGGGCCACGGTGTAATCATGAGACCTAACAATAAAAATGTAAGGGCACAATAATAACAATATTTGGGTTAGGGGGGCTGCATAGCTAATAACAATAAAGGGGGCTATACTAGTAACAATAGGGGCTAAACTAGTAATTTAGGGACCTAACAGAGATGCGCAATCTTGATGCATGGAAAAAGAAAGTGGCAAAGGGGAGGAGGATCTTAATGGAGGGAGTACAAGACCACATTTTCTCAAGTATCCATGGGAAAGCCACCATATGCAATGTGGAAGGCTTTGACAAATCTATTCCCGAGTAAACGTTGACCATAGGAAATTGGTGCTCAAAGATAAACTCGGGAAGATGAAGATGGAGAATGGCGACTCCATACCAAAATATCTAACAAAGTTTTGTCCAATGTGGGATGAAGCTGAGACGTTGGTATAGCTGTCGATGATTTGGTGAGCTCGACTCTCCTGGGACTTCCCAAGATTTGGCACGAGTTATCAAGACTCTATCGTGAAACGTTGCCATATTGGGAACGACTATGGTCGGATTTGGTGCACAAAGGAGTTCGCTATGGAACACCGGAGATGGATCTTCATGCAAGAATGAATATGAAGAAGATTTTGCTTTGGTTTCCAAAGGTGAAGAAGGGGAAGGGAAGAAATTCCATTCCAAATCTGATTCCAAAAATAGCAAGAAGCGAGGACATGTCCAAGGTGAAGTGTTTTCAGCATCACAGTGTTGGCTTGTGACCTCACATAACATGGAGAAGTGGTCCCTATAAGGAAAACACGAGGTAGAGTCGGAGGAGAAGCGACTACCTAATGGCAAGACCAAAGGCGGTAGAGAAATAAGTTAAGACAAAAAACAACAAGACGGAGTCTTGAACAAGATTGGGTCAATTCGTGCATGCGTTCGAGGTCGAGCCATGGTAACAAATGGGTGAGTTGTGAACGCGGGGAAAATATTCCATGAAAAAATAAGAAATGACTAGGTGCACCCAAAGAGACAAGGTCGAAGAAAACCACATCGGGAAGCGATGAGGACGTTGGATCTAAGCAATGATCAACGATTGGAGATTCAAATCGTGATAAACGGATCGCAAGTTTTCGGGTGGGCGCAAGGGTAAATGTTAAAATGAGCGTCCTGATTTGCGATAAGGTGGGACCCGTTCACCGATGGTGTGCATATAAGCCTTGCATGTTGCATGCACTTCGCGGCTCGCATTTTTTTAGCGATACTTCTTAAGACTTACGCAAAACCTTATTTTTTGCCGATGCGATGAAGCGTGACCTATCCAGCCTTTATACATCGGCCAAATCCACATGCGAAACCTTGTATTCCATTTTCCTTGCCTTTTTCTTGTCCCACACTTTTTTATCATTTAGCGTGTTGCATATCTCATTTGGCACAATTTACTGTACCACTTAAGCACCCGCAAAATCGGCTGTGCTTAGATGATGCGATTGACCCCACCATAGCAGCTGTTTGCCCCCATAGCGCTTGAAATACATGTTGTATAATGTAAGAACTGCAAAATTACCGCATAGCCATTCCTTGCATTATAAATCCACCCATGCGATGGAATACGCTCCTCCACATCACCTCCTTTCTCCCCACTTCACACTTCGGGGATTTAGGGTTACCTCCACCTTATAAGCTAAAACTTAAATTTACACAATGCAAGATCTTGATGGTCCCTTCACTCACGTCACTTTCCTCCTTCCCAACGCTTCACACTTTGCCTTCATTTTAGAGTTTATCTCTTCTGCTTCATGTTGAAGTTTTTGATTTATGACACGGTGGGTCCACCTTAAAATCACGTCACTTACCTCCCCCACCGCACTTCGTAATTTTAATTTTTTTGGGTATTTACCTCCTTGATGTATAAAAAAAACTTAAATCTTGTGAATTATGATGCAGTTTGGTCCCACCATGCCTTCCACCATTTCCATCGGGTCTTCGCACATCCCATCTTTGCTAATCCCTCTCTGCATCTCTATGTCACCTCACCGCTTCAACCCAATGCATCGACGATTCATAACACATTTCGGACCCCCACCAACCCTAGCCTACAGAAATTTAACCATGGGATTCCAGTAGGTATTATCCATTACCATTCACTCCTCCATGTGTCTTTGTATCATCATTTCTCGGCCCTTCTTTAGTCTTGCTTACATAAGACCCCTTACTGGAAATCCGGTTTCCGATTTTCAAATACTATGAAGATTTTTTGGTAGAGCACGCGGTTACGGTTTATTCGATCCCCTCCAAGAGCTCCAAACTAAATAATTAAGCATGCACGGCCCTGTGGAGAAGTAGTCTCATGCAACGGGAATTTGAAATCATGAGGGTTAGGGAGTGGTGATGTTAGAACAGCGTGGAATTACATGATGAAGTACGGATCGCTCACGGGTTCTTATCATAGGCACTCCTTTGTAGATTCTAGAATTTTGCTTCCCTTGCTAGCTGTTTTTGTTTCATTTCTTGTTAATATAATAATGATGTTTCTTTGGTAAAATCTAATTTCCTAATTATGTTATGATTTTTCTATTGCGAGGTGATTGTGATGCATGTTCCAATAGTTTGTTAGGATATTTTGGTTTCACCTGGTGGGTCGATCATGACGAATATTTGATCATAAACCCTCAAGGGAGAACTCTCTTTATCTAGTGAGTTCTAATATGAAAGAAGGGTTTAAGGAAATTTTGAAGAATTTTGTTGTAGTTTTGTATGATTGCTCCCTATGCCCCGAGACACATATTTGGGAGAATTGTTTAAACTTAATACGAATAGAGAGATGATATTTGGATTCCGGATGGAAATGATAGGTAGTATGTATATGTTTCCTTCTATTATGAGTAATCTCCTCTTTATGTGTAGTCATATTTCATGTTATTCTCCTTTGATGGTTCGTTTAATGTAGTTGTCGGTGGTCTATACTTGTATTCATGAATTTGTGTCTGCATAACGCTAAGGTGTTAGCTCATGTATTAAGCCTTCTCCCACTCCCTTAATTCGCGCTCCACGAACCTCTATTGTTGTCGATATCTCATTCCTTATTTGTTTCCTCTAAGTTCATAGTAAACAGATTCTTAAAATCTCTTAAGCATGTCTCTCATGGGTTCTTTCTCCGTTCTCTCTCAATTTCTTTGCATATTTTTTAAGATCTTTGCTCATTGTTTTATACTTGGTCCATTTGCAAAGCCATCTAGCCTCACTGCCAACCTCTGATCCCTCTCACCCGAGTTTGGGGGAATTCACATGAATCAATCTCAAATGGTCTTCTCCTTTCTTAAACCACCAAAATCATTATTCTCTTGACCCATATTTTTTAGAGGCATTTATGCAATGTTCCACACTTAACCTGCGATTTTTAAGATGTCCTAGGCACTATTATTTTGCAACTCAAGGTTGTCTCTAGGAGCTACAACATATTTTTGGTGTCATTTCTAGGGAATTGAATGAACAAATATTTTCCCTGGGATACGACATTATCTTCACCCTCAATTAAGGTGAGCGTGAAGGGTTAAGAGTTACACATTCTCACCTTGGAAACTCCATTTTGTAAATAGTCCTAATCATAAGTAATTCGCTTTCATTCGACTCACCGGATTCGGATCCACCCTTCACCTCCACCTCTAAATCGGATGGATGTGCCGAATTTCCTTTTGGACAAGTATGCCCCCTTGGCCTCCCTGAAGCCTCTAAATGATATGCAGCAAGACTATCTAGAGCACTTGCCTCGATTCACCGGGGAAGATAATTCTATGCAGAAACATATTGACAACTTTTGTGCTTTTACGAGAATGAAAATGTAGAGCACTTAGATGTGGTATTAAGACTTTTCATCAATCCTTGGAGGGAGAAGCTCGGAAATGGTTCAAGTATCTAACCAACAACATAGTCCACACTTGGGAAGAAGTGGAAAATTTCTTCACATTGAAATGGGGATAAAAGAGGGACCATGGATACGTCCTCACGAGGTTCGATTCTCTTAAGAAGAGACATAATGAGGATGTAAAAAAATTTATAATAATATTCAATAAGCTCTATAATAACCTCCCCCAATGAAATAAATCCTTCCCAAGAAGTTGCTAAGGTGGTTTTTTCACGGGGGCTTTTGAGCGATTTTTGGGTTCACCTTAAAGGAAAATAAGATCACATATCTAGATCGGTCTGAATATGAGTCATTGGAGGTAGAAGAAAACTTTACTTATCTTGGTAAATTCAAAGGGAAGACGGAAACGAAGCTAGAAGAAAGAAGGGGGAGGAGGCTTCTACCTCAAATCGAGGAGAAGGAATCGCGGGGGTATATTCTTGAAGAAATGAATAAGATGATCGAGAACCTCTCAAATAAGTTGGTTAAGCTTGAATCGAGAGGCCCAAAAATCCCCCTCCTCATTCCAACCAAATGATTCCTAGCGGGGGTTTAATCCTCAATATCGAGCCCCTTTGCGATTTGTTACAACAAGTTAGGGAAATTATAAACAACCAAGAATGTCAATTCCTCGCCTACTCTTATGATGAGGAGGGTGAGCCCATCTGAAAGGGGAGCAAGAAGAAGAAGAAGTTCCTCCAGAGGATCAAGATATTGACGTTCCCTACGATCGTTTGGATTTCATGCAAGCTCAACTCCACAAGAAGTATGACTAGAGTCCTCAAGAAAAGAGAACACGAGGGCAAGAGAAAAATGAAGAGTCGATATCAAGAGAAAAAACCCTCGAAGTCAGCTATTAAGGGGAGAAGGTGTTAGAGAAGGTAAACCCCTCAGAGGCCACTACATCACTTCCATAAAGAAAGGAGGCTGATCCTCCCCAAGGATAAGAAGCCCACATCTATACCCTTGAAACCACCCGACCCTCTAAAAGAGAAGTTGGAGAAGCCTTTATAGAAAAAGGGCCCATGCCCTTAAATCTCAAGAAGAACAACCCATGCTAGTTTTTGGACCAAATGTGAAAATGAGTTTCTAGCCTATGCGAAGAAGAGAAAGGTGAGCTTACACTCCTTTGAAGAAGGGAAGAGCTGAAGTATTTCCTAGAGGACAACACTAAAAATCAACAACAATATAGTGATCTAGAAATAGAGGCATCAAAGCTTAATTGTCTAGATCATGAGAGCACCTTCATTCAATGAGTGCGCATTACGGGGTGAACACCAATCAAGTGTGCCCGGTGAAAGCCAAGAAAGCTTTTCCAAAAGAAGACCAATCGAGGTTTGTTGATTGAAGATCACTCAAATATTCTTTACGAGTGTGCCGAGACCTTCATAAAATTTCTTCATCATCAAGTTCTTCATGGGATGTTGAGGAAACACAATATGTTGTTAATCGAGATCCTTTACTCGAGATGATCGAGATTTTGCGGATTCTCTGCAAGCCTTGATATGACAAAGGAAATAATGAAGAGGACACAAAGCGATTTATTATAATGGAAAAAGGAGAGGAAACAAGAGTCATCCTTGATGCAGAAGACAACTAGTGGCAACGCATAAGCAAAGCGATTGGTTTTGGAATTCGGTTTGTTTTCTTGTTACAAATCCTTTAGAAAAACTCATGTTGCATGTTTACCATGATCCTTCGAAGCAGTATATTGCGGCCATCGGGGGAAGGAATAATTTGCTAGGTTCATCCAATGGAGCTATGAAATTCGGTGAAAGAGATAAGTTGTCGTGTTTTAAACCCATTTCTCTACCTACACGAATGGGATGCCAATTTAGGTTTAGCACTCATTTTCTTTATTGGTTACATTGGAAATGCGATTATTATTTGATGGCATAATTTTTTTATCATACTAGGTGTAGGTAGGAGTGTAATAAGCTCAATACTATAGGCATCTTTCTAGTTTCAACATATTTTAGATTTCGGCATTCAAGGTTTTCGGGGTGTGGCGGTGATTTCCGTTTTGATAGGTGGCAGTACACAACTTGGTTAGTTTTGATTCAAGCTTAGAGTATGCATTTGCAACTCCGCAGGCCAATAAAGCATAGGCATTCAGGTACGGCAGGTTCTCAGCACTTAGAACATCACATTATCCCTAGATGAAGCCAATTGTTGCTTTGTGAGCTCCACTAACATGGAGAAGTGGTCACATAAGGAAAACATTGAGCGATGAGAGAAAAGTTCTTATTAGCAAAGACAAAGGTAGTAGAGAAACGGTTAAGGCAGGAAAAACAGCAAGACGAGTCGTGAACGAGATTGGGTCAATTCGTGCACGTGTTCAAGTCAAGCCATGAATCCTAAGTCGAGTCAAGTCGTGAACACGGGGCAAGTATTCCGGGGAACAAATAGAAATTAATGGAAGACTTTGAAAGAGACAAGGTCGGAAAACCACAACAAGGGAGCGGTGAGAGCCGTTGGATCTAACAACGATCAACGACGGAGATTCAAAATTGAATCATATAGATCACAAGTTTTTTTCGGATGGCGCAAGGGTAAATGTTGAAATGAGCGAAATGCTATTTGAGAAAGAGGTGGGACCCGTTCACCCATGGTGCGCATAGAAGCCTTGCACATTTGCCGCACTTCGCGGTAGCAAGTTTTTAACCTTACCTCCATAAAATTATGCCAAACCTTGTTTTTTGTCGATGAGATGAGCGGGACCCATCCAACCTTTATACATCACCCAAATCCTCATGCAAACTCTTGTATTCACTTGTTTACTTATAATTTTCCTCTTTGCGCTTTGTAACGCTTGTAAGTACGCATATCGCCTTTCACACAATTTATAACTCTCTACGCTTAAGCACCCGCAAAGTGTTTGTGTAAGTTGCGATCTTTGTTATTTACCCTTAGCATCTCTGCCCCCACTTCTAGCCACTTGCAATATGTGTTGTATAATATGAAGCCTCATGCCTTATCCATAACCATTCGGCTTGCATTATAAATCCACCCATGTAGGGAGCTCCACACTCCCATGTATCCTTTCTACCGTGCTTCACACTTCACACGGATTGGGGGTTTACCTCCACGATTATAAACTAAAACTTAAAGTTTGCGATGCGAGAACACGGTCGGGTCCCACTTCCTCCACCTCACTTCCCTCCTTCTGCGCTTGAACTTCACATTGTTTAGATTTTATCTCTTTATTGCTTCATGTTAAAGTTTGTGATTTGTGATATGGGCATGTCCCACCTTCCCTCCATGTAACACACTCCCCCACACTTCGCATAGCATTTTTTTGGTGTTTACCTCCATCATGCTTATAACACAAAATTAAATATTACAACTTGTAATGCGGTTTGGTCCCACCATTCCTTCCGCCATTTCAATCCGGTCTTTGCACATCTTATCACCACTAAGCCCTTTGCATCTCTACATCACCTCCACTTCACATAATGCATCTAACGATCCTTAACACATTTCGGACCCCGAACTTCGAACTTTAACCATGGGTGGGGGGTTACAAGATAGGCGGTATCCATTACCACTCACTCCTCCATATTAACTTCCTCTCATCATTTTGTAATCCCCTTCTTTGATACCGGTTTCCACTTAAGACCCCCTCCAAAATCCGATTTTTGGTTTTTAAATCTGACCAACGAGTTTTTTGAAACCACAGTTACGGTTGTTTAGTCCCTCCAAAGGCTATCCTTGAGAAATTGTTTACATGCACAACACAACCATTCGTTCGCAACGAGAAGTTGAAATCATGAGAGTTAGAAGTGGAAGATGCCGAACAAAAGATGGAATTACATGATGAATTCTGGATTTCTCAGTTCTTAGCCACTTTTCGCAACTCTTTTTGAAGATTTTGAGTTGGCCTCACTCGCTAACTATTTTTGTTTTCTTTTTAATGTTAAGATAATGATGTTTTGTTGGTATAATCTTTGATTTTGCCTAATTACGGTATGATTTTTACATTTGTGGGAGTGATTTCTTGATGAACGACGCTCCAATAGTTTGTTAGGATATTTTGGTTTCACGTGGGTGGCTCGATCATGACAAAATATTCAATCATAAACCCTCAAGGAGAACTCTATATGTAGTGAGTTCTAAGATGAAAGAAAAGGGTTAAGGAATTTTGAAGAATTTTGTTGTAGTTTTGTATGATTGTGCTCCCTATGCCCCGAGACACATATTTGGGAGAGTTGTTTAAAATTAATATGAATACAAAGCTGATATTGGATTCCATATAGACCAATGAGTAGTATGTATATGTTTCCTTCTGTTATCAATAATCTCCTCTTTATGTGTAATCATCTTTCATGCTATTCTACTTTGATGGTTCGTGTGATGTAGCTTCCGGTGGTCTACAATTTTATTCATGAATTCGTGTCTGCATAATGCTCAGGTGTTAACGCTCATGTATTAAGCTTGCTGCACTCCCTTAGTTCGTGCTCCATGAACCTCTATTACTCCATGAACCTATATTGTTGTCCATATCTCATTCATATCCATTTCCTGCGAGTTCATATTAGACATATTTTTAAATGTTAAGCATGTCTCTCGTGGGTTCCTTCTAGATTCTGTCTCAATGCCTCTACCTATTTTTAAGATCTCTTCTCATTGTTTTATACTTGGCCCATTTAAAATCCATCTAGCCTCACAGCCTCCCGAGCCCTCTCATAGTTTGGGGAATTCACATGAATTAGGCTCAAATGGTCTTCTCCTTTCTCGAACCACCAAAATCATTATTCTCTTGATTCATATTGTGTCAGAGGAATTTATGTAATTTTCCACAACCTCTGATTTTAAGATGTCTTAGGCACTGGTATTTTGCAACTCAAGGTTGTCTCTAGGAGCTACAACAACGAGCATGGGCATTATGCTACTAATTGTAGAAGGCTAGAGGATCTTCAGCTGGTGAGGGTTTAGCCTCGCAATTTGAGCTTGAATTCTCATTGATCCCATGCATGGTGTCAAGTGAATTGGGATATGTGTGGTATTTGGAGAGTGGCACTTCCTTTCCCATGACGGGAGACAAGGAAATTTTTAGTAGCTTGGAGGAGAAGGATCTCCAGATGCATATTGAAATGGGTGATGACGGGCGGTACAGTGCTACAGAGATTGGTACGACTACCTTCCATAGGTAGTTAGGTAAACCCTTTCAATTGAAAGATGTAATTCATGTACCAGGTTTGAAGAAAAATTTAGTTTCAGTCACAATGTTGGAGGATAGAGGCTATGATGTTGTTTTTAGTGAAGGAAAAGCCTTTCTACGACACAAAACAAAAGGACAAGCCAAGAGGATAGGGATTCGAGTTACGAATATCTACAAGATGGAGGTAGATTTTTGCACAGCAATGATGGGCAAGGCAAAAAATGTGGTGAGTCGGGATGAGGGCGAATTATGTCATAGGATATTGGGCCGTCTTCACCATGGAGCCTTGAAAGTCATGCAACAGATTTATACTAGTTTCCCCAGGGGTACACTTGCACAGTCAGACACATGTAAGGGATGTACTATGGGAAAATATGTAAAGGCCACCTTTCATGAGAAGGAGAACCGAGTTTTGAGGATCCTTGAGAGAGTTCACACATACGTGTGTGGACCATTCTATGTTGCTTCGACATCAAAACATAAGTACTATGGGATATTTGTTGATGAATTTTCTCGTAAGTGCCGGACCTTCTTCATGCAGAAGAAATATCATAAGTTCTCTAAGTTTCTTGAGTTTAAGGCACTGGTGGAGAAAGAGTCGGGGAAGCAAGTGAATTCTCTTAGGAGCGATAATGGTGGAGAATACATCTCTAACAAATTCAAGAACTTTTGTAGGAAATAAATAATTTGAAGAGATTTGATAGCACCACATAACCCATAGCAGAATGGGGTTTCGGAAAGAAATAACATAATTATTGTGGATGTAGCAAGAGAGATGTTGCATGATCAAGGCCTACCAATGCATCTATGGGTGGAAGCATGAAACACTGCGGTATTTTTGCAGAACCGTTCCCCTCATAGGATACTCGGCATGAGTGAAGAGGCTTTCACTGGTAAGAAACCCGACGTTTCACACTTTAATATTTTTGGCTCATATTTTTATGTCTATGTGACCAAGGACGCTAGGATGAAGCTGGAACTAAGAGTTGAGATCGAGATTTTTATGATGTACATTGAAACACCTCATAACTATCGTGTGTATTTTCCAAATAGTAGAATTATTGTTGTTTAATGGGATATAACATTTGATGAGGAGAAAGCCATGTGGTTTTCCCTTAAGAGGGAGATGGACTTGCATGCTGAGGAGGAACTATTGGTTCCCAAGGATGAGCCTCAATATGTGGAGTAGGCACATGCGGAGGATCATGGAGTGGAGGAAAACACTCATCAGAGCCATCCATCGGAAATGGGAGAAGGCACACCATGGAAGCTGATAGATTGAGACTTGATGTTGTAGAGAATGTAGGCACCCCTACTTCACAACGTAGATAGAGATAGTCTCATGACGGGTTTACTCGATACATGGATCTTATGAGAAAATGTATTGTGACTGAACCATATTCCCTTTAGAAAGAAGTGCAACAACCAACTTGGGTTGATGAAATGGTGGAGGAGTACAACTCCATTGTCAAAAATAACGCATGGGAGATTGTCCCGAGACTAGTCGAAAAATCAGTGGTTGGATCGAGATGGATCTACAAGGTAAAGAAAGTTAGTGATGGGAGTGTGGATAAATAAAAGGCTAGATTTGTTTCCTGGGGATTCTCACAGATCAAGGTGATCGATTAATATGAGACTTTTTCACCTATTGTAAGGTACTCTTCCATTAGATCCATCCTTGCACACTTAGTGCAGATAGGCTGGCCCATTCATCAGATGGATGTGAAAACTATGTTTCTCAATGGGATCATTGAGAAATAAGTGTGCATAGATTATCCTGAAGGTTTCGAGATCTTCAATAGTGATTCGCATGTGTGTCGACTCAAGAGAGCACTGTATGGGCTGAAGCAAGCACCCCGTGCTTGGTACACTCAGATAGAAAGCTATTTCACTGAACTGGGCTTCGCCAAAAGTGAAGCAGATGCAAACCTATACCAGATTGTGGTTGAGGGTAAGCTATTGATTATTGTTATTTATGTTGATGATATAATTTTGACTGGTGATGAGTGGCTGATACACTCATGCAAGGAGGATCTTGCAAGATAGATTGAAATGAAAGACATGGGACTCCTTCATTATTTCATTGGCTTTGAAATATGGCAGCAGGATGGTAAATTTTTTGTGTCTCAAGGCAAGTATGCAAAGGAGATATCGGGTAAGTTTCACATGGAGAGACACAAACCCATGGATACTCCTCTTCCAAGAAATTGGAGGAAAGAGGATGCTACTTCCAAAGAAATAGTAGATGCTACTATCTACAGGCAGTTAGTTAGTTCACTGATGTATCTAGTGAACACAAGACTAGACATTTGCTATGCAGTTAACCAATTGAGTCAAGCTATGGTTAAGCCTACCAAGCTCTTTTGGAAGGCAGGGAAGCATTTCTTGAGATACTTGAGGGGCACATCAGAGTGTGGTATAGAGCACAAAAAGATAGAGGGAGTGAATATTCAAGGCTTCATGAATGCAGATTGGGCAGGTAGTCCATCATATAGAAAGAACACATCAAGAGGGATCTTCAGCATACGATCGACAATAGTTTCTTGGTATAGCAAGAAGTAGCAATACATGGCACTAAGTTCAGTGGAAGTAGAGTACATGGCAACAAGTCAAGTTGCATGTGAGGCTATCTGGATGAGAAATATCTTGGTTTCTTTGTTTGGTTCTCAGATGAATTCGACAGTGATACATTGTGATAATCAGATTTTCATTAAGCTCTCGATTAATATTATGTTTCATGATAGGTCCAAGCACATAGATATTTAGTACCATCATCTCAGATATTGTGTGCTAGGATAAGAATAATGTTTCTGCAGTACATCCCACGTTAGATCAAGATGCAGATATTATGATGAAGGCACTCACCAGGATAAAATTTGAATAACATAGAGATGGGATCTGGGTGAAGGATAATCCCTTTCTTTTTGAGAGGGAGTGTTGAAATTCAACAAGGAAATTTCTGCACCCATGCCTAGTGCATTAAGCACCTACACTAGGGTGGTGTCCACTAGGATAAATTTGGTGCGTGTCTATTTTAGTTATCCCTTAATTAAGATGGACAATAAAATGTAATCTAGTCTCAAAATAATTTGTAATATTCAACTGGGAGTGATAAACGTAGTTAGCTCATGAATTTCGAGTTAGAGGTAGTTGTTGAGGCATGTAAAGTAATTCCAGTTGTAACATATTTTGAAGTGTAGTGGTGCATTAGTTAAGGCAGGTTGTAATTAGTTTAACTCAGTTAAGTGAGTTAAACTCAGTTGTGCTAGTTGTAACTACTTGATACACTAGTGAGAGATCAAATGAATTAAATATTAATTAATTCAGAATCAGTGAGCTCACATACAACTGAGGATTTACTATTATTAGTTGCATGCATGTAAGATCTAGTGGAGACCGAGTTGAGATCTAGGTGAAAGGGAAGTTGACTATTAGTTGTAGGATTATTGGGTTGCACCCATGCAACCAAACACCCATTGGAGTTCCCATTATACTTGCATAGTCAAGGAAGGCAAAAATTCCTATTGTTTAGGGTATTGCATTCATCAGGGACTGTGCAAGCAAGGCAGGTTGTCTAGAGGCAGTAAATTGGTTGAGTATTGGTCAGTTTTATATATGACAGTGTGAAACAATTAGCCGAGTACATGAGGTCTCATGTGAGAAGAGTTGTATGTAATTGTTTCATGATTCCATGTTGAATATACAATAGAAGATAGTGGGGTTTTGAGGAGCAAGATTTCCCCAGGAAATTATCTGTGTTGTGGCTTGATTTATTATTCTTTGCTTCATGTGATTGGCGATTGTGTTTTTAATTCTGTAATTTATTTGTAGAAGCAATTCATTATTTAACTTTAGTACATTTTTATATCGGATTGAATCCATGTTATACATTCTTGTTGTATAATTTCTACAGTTACAAGATAGAGAGCGATGGTATCCAGTCCATGAGAAAGAAATGACTTCCATCATTCATTGTCTGAATTTATGGAGATATTATTTCGTTGGAAAACCTTTTATTTTCAATACTGGAAACATTGCAACGAGTTATGTTGCATCACAGATGAAGCTTTTAGTGAAGAAATCTCGTTGGAAATACTTCTCGGTAGAGTTTGACATGGCCGTTGAGTACATGCTAGGTAAAATCAATGTTGTTGCAAATGCCCTTAGTAGAAAGGGACAACTAGTAGCATTGGATAAGGAAGAGTGATCTAAGAGAATGCCGAGTAGAGTCAACATGACCGAGGAGATGCAGAATAGACTTTGAGCTAGTGTGGAAATAGATAGACAGGTGAAGAGAATTCTGAACTAGGTGAAGGAAGGGAAGACATGTAAGTTTTTCTTATGGGATGGATTCTTGTTCCATGGGAACCAAATTTACATTCCAAAGTCATCAGGACTTAGGAGGCACCTTTTGAAGGAGTGTCGTGACTCACCTTGGGTTGGTCACCTGGGGAAACGTTGCACTTTGGCATTGTTGGAGAGAGGGTACTTTTGGGAAAAGATGAGGCAGGATGTGGAGGAGTATGTACATACGTGCATCATTTTTCAACATGGAAAATCAGATAATGGGTGCGGCACTACATTACTTTTTATTTTTGGAAATACTCAAGCAAGTAGACTATGGTTATCTTCAACACATAGTTAAATTATCTTCCAGTGTTATTTATTAATATGAAACAGATATAAATAAAAAATTAAACATAAACATCAAATCCACATGTATGCTCATACATAAAAGGGAGGGGAAACTCCCAAAGATGAGTGCCCGATATTATGTTTCAGTAATAATATACAATTTTACATAATCATACATGCGAAGTCTCTGTAAACACTTACACTCTTTCCATAGTGAACTTTTGTTTTTTTCTAAGCATAAAAGCTTTTCAACAACCCAAAAAACCATCAAGGAATCCAAAAATCCCTTTTAAACGTGTTTTCCAATTTCTGCCCGAATATACATTCAGGCGGGTCACCGGGGTCACGGACGACCTTGGCTCTGCACATTTTTCTGAATGCATTCGGGTCATGTCAAACCTGAACCAACCTGTTGCATGTTGTTCTGCAGTCCTGGTTCATGCCTTCTGCACGTCCCTTGTGAATGCGCCCTCAGACCAACCCACACACTGTTATGTGCATGACGTGACTGATGCACGACTCGACCTGTGGCTCTACACGATGACCTGCCCACGATGCAGGTGCATGCCTGAATAGTTGCGACTTGACTTGACCCTAGTCTGCACGACTTCTTTTTTATAGTTTCCCTTCCTCCTTTATACCTCTAATCAAGTCCGCTACAGCTCATGTGAAGCTCCTTAAACGTGTTTATTAAATGGTTTTCAATGATTCGATATTATTGATGTCTTTCTCCTCCACAAGACCTCTCGTTTATATGCATTCAACACACATTTTTACTTTACGGTTGGGGCTCAACCCCCATAAAGCTGGCCCATATTTGTTGGCAAGTCCCCTCGGTCATGGTGTGATGTTTTATTTCATTACGTTGGCTCACCACCAAGGTTTTCTTATAAGTTCTCCACGCCCGACTTGGCGAGTGCTCTCTTCATCACTCAGTCACCAATCATACATCGTATGGTTACTGAGGTGTCATTCTTCACTGCATCTATTGGTGTGCACCCATCCACTATGCATAGTTAGTTTCATTGCTTCCAAACATTCATTTCGTGGCACGGTCGCTGAGTTGACTACCCATCGTGCCTAAGCACGTTCATCATGCTTGGTCATCATGACTCATCTTGTGGGCCTTACATACTCCCCCAATTAAAATAAGGTTGTTATCCTCGAAAACTCAATCCATCGTCACATGATATCGTCACAATAAATCGTCGCAATATCCCATTGCAACATGCCATAGCACAATATTGTCGCAACATATCGTTGCAAAGTGTTGTTGCTCCTACATTTCCAACAATGTCCATGTTGTCCATCTCTGCTATCGCTTATTGCATAAACCATAAAGGTTCATGTCTAAAACATCCATGGGAAATATATCCTTAATCCACGATCATCAATCACACATGCCACAAAATCCACCTGCTTCGTTATCATGGAAAATCAAGCTCCTCCACTAAAGGTACATGCCATCTCTGCAATGTATAGTGTTCATATCATCATATATCATTGATACCATCATGTGAATCTCTACTACCAGGATACTCCAAAAAATCTCGATACCACCTGAAATATAATCGCTCATATCTCTCTGCCAAATGTCAATATGTATGTAACATCCAACACAACTCCATAGCATTGCTCGCCCTCATTATTTGAACAAATTGGGTAATCAATCCAACTGTGCGTCCTCCTCATAAGAATCTACATCATCATGCCATCCATCAGTCAATTTTGTAGCATCCTTTCACATCATTAACTCAATCAAGAATCTATCCGAATAAAGTAATCCATGCTTAGGTCCATGAAGCCATATTCATTCCATCTGCAACATAATGTTCATCAAATAATCCATATCCTGGTCCATGAAGTCCATCTTCATTCCATCTGCAATACATTGTCCATGATGTTAATATGTGTGCTATCTAAGGTCTAATGTCGAAGTAACCACATCCATCCAAGCATCATCAAATGTGTGAGGGACCTTTACCCAAGGCCCCTTTGTGAGGGCGGTGTAGTCCTTCTATGTATCAAGGCACCGCACACACCCCTCTTCAAAGGTTTACTGTAAAGCAAGGGCCACGAAGCTGCTTCACTGGCTTTCATGCATCGATGTATCAGATTGATACTAAGTTTTAGAATACTCATGTACCACATCAACCTCCTCTTGAGTGCACCCAATATTTCCAAGCTTATCCCTTGTCAATTGAAAATCATATATGCCCATAACATATCTATAATATCCACAATGCCAGTTGGATGTATACCTGTATAATATTTCCTTGTTCCTACATTAGAAGAATTACTCAGACCTCCTCTCTCCATAGCATTATCCTGGTGAATATCCCTAGTATATGTATTAACTACATGTTCCAAAAGTGAAGTCAATTTACCTTGTCTATTTTTCATCTCTTTCATGTCTCTTGCAACAAGGTCAATTGTACATTGTTACTTTGTTGTTTGAGCCATACATCCAAGTTCCCAATGTTCCATTTTATCATGGTCTGTATCAGAATACTCTGCATATAGGATCAATGAAGCCATCCTTGGTTGATATCCCAAGTGACTCTTCCTCATCATAAGAACCATCATAGTTTTCCATCCATCCAGAATCAAGAGTATGTATCGGTCCACCATTGGTATTGCTTGTGCTGCAACCATAAAGTCTTGCCCCAACACCATAACATTATCATCCATATGGATGACTCTTAAATCCATTTTTCCAAACAATGAACCTACTCTCAAGTGTGTGTTTTTCATAACACCAGTCACAGCTTTCATCGCAGAATTGATTCCCTTGAAATCACTCAACTCTTTCTCTATATCATCCTTCTTCTTCCTAAGAGATGAGGCTACCTTTCGAATAAGGAAAATATTAGTAGCTTTCGTGCCTACAAAAGCTAAAAAATTCTTCCCATGTACGGTCACTGACACAAACCTCAATTCCAAAGAACTTGCATTATTAATTTTCTTGGTCTTGCGCCTTATCTCCACAACCTTCTTCAACATTTCCACTTCAGAGTTATATTTTGAACTAGGCTTCAACCTAACAGTCCTCTTAATGTATGCAATCTCATGTGACTCCATAGAACAATCTGATCTTGGACCTGCTTGTGTTCCATCAAGCTTCTTCCTCTTCAAATGTTGTTCAAGTGCCCCAATCTGACATAGATTGACTCCTTCCAACCGAAGTGCACTAATCATCAGAAATTCATATTGCGTATTCTGGTGATCTTATTCAAGTTTTTCAACATATTCATGCTCTTATTTCTTCAAACTATGGGTTTAGGATCAATAAAATCCCTCTTGATCTCGTCTTCAATTCCCTTGACTTTAGCCTGCAACTTGACACTTTTCTCCCTTAAGTGGACTCTTTCATCCATGAGCTCTGAGAGTCTTTGGTTACCATGTTGTATCTCCATGTCAAGTTCTTCAAGTTCAAAAATCTTGCCATGAATTTTTTCCAAGGATTTACACACCTATACTATTCCTTATCCAATGTGACCCCAGCGTTCAAACTCTTGCACAAGAGCATTGTAGTAATGTTGCTTCTTGTCCTTCAAATAACTTATGATGTTCTCAAGCTCTTGATGATCCTTCAAACCTTCTTACCTCGTCAGTTTAAATTCGGCCCTAGCCATGGTATTTCCCCTGCTCAAGCTTATAGTACCAATATCGGATACTTCCTGCAACTCTGCAGTAGTATTCATGCTTCCTTCAAAGATCAAAGCCCTGAACAAAGTGAATTTTGAAACCACCTTTAATGTAGTGGGATTAGAACTGCAACCCTATCGAAAACAAGATCAGATATGACCTGGTATGAAGTAGCAATCCAAACATGAGTGTTTGGGTGAACAATGCAGAAGGCGAGTGCGGGTAGAGCGACAGGAGGAGTCAGATCGACTTGGGTGAGTGACCCACGATAGGTTGGGTCTGCGATTGAATGGAAACGAGATATAGTAGGTGGAGTCATGTTGTCTCCACAGTGACCTGGGCACGGAAGTGACTTTTTTGTAGAGGCTAAATTGTATCAAGGGGGGAATTCTATAATTTTACCATTGTAAACAGGATGATGCTTATATAAAATCAGCAAGGAAATTTTATACATGAAATTATAAAATTTTCATTTAAGTTTTTCTTCATTTTGTGCATGCTTTCTTGAAGTTTATGTTTATTACGAAAATATAATAAATTAAATAATATGTTTTAAATCTTGTATATTGGAGGCGTAGTCCGGAAATATGTTGAAAATAAAAATTAGGCATTTAGCTGGCGCCCCACTACTAGCCAAGATGGGAAACGGACTTGGGGGTGTGACAGATGGTATCAGAGCAAGCACATAAAGATGCATAGATCAAGTATGTATGCAAACTAAATTTTATAGTGAGAACTTGTTGCATAGCTTGGGGTCTTTTGACTTGGATATTCTTGGCAACAATATCCAAGCATTGTTGGACACTAGGCCACACATAATTTTATGACAACCGATGTAGAGAAGGAAGTTTGGCTGCAACTTATATCTATGGATGTGTAAGTGAAGGCAGTGAACTCTAGGACTAAAGTTGTGGGATTGGCAAACATAGTGTCAATTGGTATTGGTGATTGACAAGGTTTTTTGTACTTCATAGTGATGGAGATGAGCGACTTTGAGATGATATTGGGGTAGGAATTTTTGAAAGGAAACGAGGCAATTGTTGCACCTTTCTGTAGTGATATAGTGTTATTTGGAGAGTCACGGATGTGGAATTTACCTACCTACCAACATCGTAGGGAAGTGTTTGTGAAACATTTTTCTGCATTAAGTATGAGTAAGGCGATTAAGGATCCAAGGATCGAGACATTTGCGACAGTTATCCAAGGATTTGAGGCTGATGATTGAGTGGGGATGCCTATTCCTACCCAGATTTTCGATGTGCTGAAGCGACATGATGATCTCTTGCCTCATGAGTTACTAGAAGTACTACCACCTAAACATGTAGTGGACCAGAGTTGGAGTCGGGGAAGGAACCTCCAGCCAAAGCTCCCTATCAATTGTGAGGGCCAGAATTGGAAGAGTTGAAGAAGTAGCTAAAAGAGTTATCTAAAGCAGGTTTCATATGACCTTAAAAGTCCCCTTATGGTGCTTTGGTATTTTTCTAGAAGAAGAAGGATAAGAATGAATTTGGGATGTGTTATTACACCAGAGATTAACATGCATGGGATAAGAAAATGATAAGGAACATGTATCCTTTGCCACTAGTAGTGGATTGTTTCAGAAAGCTTACGAAAGCCAGAGTGTTTTCTAAGCTAGACTTGAGACATGGATATTATCAGGCGCAGATAGTCGAAGGAGATGAGAAAAAGACCATGATTGTGACGAGATACATGATTTTTGAATTCCGAGTCATGCCATTCGGGTTGTGCAACGCTCCAACCACATTTTGCACATTGATGAACGATGTACTTTGTCCATACCTTGACACATTTGTTGTAGTGAATTTGGATGATATCGTGATTTTCAATGAAGAAATCAAGGATCATAAGAAGCACTTGCCTTTAGTGATCCGAAAGGATCTTCGCACATGAAAGAGATTTTCACCATGATTTGAAGTTGATGAAAAAGTATCTAAGTGGGTGAAATTATGCTTTTCATGAGATGCTCATGCATTTTATGAGCCCTCATTAGACCCATGCATTATTGATATAAATGATTAATATTTGTGAGAGAAAATTTGTCTCCCATATTATTCATTTAATCTAATTAGGGAAATTTGTTTTTTATGTGAGAAACCACTTCACACCAATTTTCTATTTTTCTCCATTGTAGGTTGAGAGAATCAAGGGCATGGTTGAAGTGTCTTTAGGTGGTTTTGAGATTTTTCCCAATTATGATCCTGAGATTGTTGGAGATCCTACTTTCAAGGATCTTGTTTTTCCTTCCTTTTAATTAGGCCCTATAATTGTGGGTATTGTAATTAATGCTCTTTGTTGAAGAGTGGATGAGGGAAAAATATAAATATTCCTTATGTGAGCCATGAGAGGGGGAGAAGAAAGGAGAGAATGCTTATCTATTGAGAGCTATAGTGCTTAGCTAATGCTCGGCCATAGTGATTGAATGTAAGAAATCTTGGAGAGCTTACTTTGAAGAAGGAATATAGAATATATGCATTCTAATTGAAGCAGATCTGGAGATGTATCCCCAGATAGATGGAGGGGTGAACTTCGTTACCAATTGGTTGTCTCTCTCTTACTTATGTGCATGTGCTTCTTGATATGTTAAGTTCACTTACTTATATTTATATGTTTATGCACTATAATCGATGGATTAACATGCTCATTTAAACCTGTATAAGCCATAATCAATTAAAATATCCTCATATCGTACACGATGGTTAGAATAGTACTCGACCCTTGATCGGATCAAGTGGTATCAGAGCAGGTGACTGCTTTGCAAGATGGGAAGAGGAGCGAAGCATGCTGAAAGAAAGCAAGAGTTGCAAGAGATAAATGACAACATTCAAGCCGATAATGTAGAATTGTGAAGAATGTTGCATGTAGCTGAAAAGGAAAAGCAAGATATTCAAGAGATGCTACAATCCAAAGAGGAGTTATTGGCTAAGTTTCATAAGGTTGAGACAATGAATGTTGCATCTCAAACCGAGGTATATGATGTTACTTCATGTTCTTTTCTCTCTCAATATGAAACTAATGTTGGCATGAATATCCTCATGAATATGGGGTAGAGAGGAGGTGGAATTGGCATAAATGGCTGAGTAACCCAACCATTGGAGGTTGTACCAAGAAAACCATTTGTAGGCTTGGGTTATGGACAAGAAGAGAAAGGCGAATGCTTGAAGGTAGCTGAAGAAAAATCCATCTCTTCATCACCTGATCACGGGAAGGGATTCAAGCCACCTAGCCCCCATCAGTTCAAGGACAAGTCAGGAAGGTTTAACAGTCATTTAAATTCTTCTTTTAAATATAAGAGAAATGATTATTTCCATAAATATTCTAACTGTGACATAGTTAAGCATCACACAAAGAAAGTGTGGTTTAAGAAGAAAAATGTGTCCACGAGAAGTGATTCCAAGAAGAATGAGAACCTTCTGAATCCTCCTATCATGAAGACACAGTTGAATGGGAAAAGACATAATTTTTGCAGTTTCTCCAAAATCAGTGGCCATTAGGAGAAGAAGTGCTAGAAGTTGCACCCTGAAATTCGCCACAAGTCAAGAAGACATATGGTGAAAGAGCTTGTGAAGAAGGAGGCTACATACACCATTAAAAAAGCATGATTATAAGAATAAAGTGCTCGGTGCTGGTTTGGTAAACAGTTCATAAGGTTTTTGCAATGTCTATTTTTATTCATTTGCAAAATTTCGAGTTTTCTAGGGGGAATGTATCCCTCTTTTGATAGAAAACATTCAAAATTTTTTTGATTCAAAATCGACAAATAACGACACCATTGTGAAGAGCTCGACAAGAAGAATCCATCGACACTTGAATTGCGTCAAACAACCTCCGGATGGGGAACTTATTGTGAGATGTCCCTAATCTGGGAACAACTCGATCTCTCACAACCATGGCAGACTCTGTTCTCAAAGCCGGTGTGAAATTGGGGAGTTCCCAATTGAATGGTCACCCCGAGGGGATGCAAACCATAGCTACCAAATTCGGCCGAATCAGGCTAAATAATTCGGAAATTCGGTAATACGGTTCGGTTCGGCCACGAATATGTTAAATTCGAATTCGATTCGGTAATTTTTTTTGGGAAAAACTCGTAGGTATGAAAAAAATGAAACAATTCGTACCTCTCAATAATGCCTCGTCGGTGGCTTGGCTGCTCTCCATCCTTTGCTGCCTTCGGCTCTGGACGGTAATGCACATATATCTCGATTCTTGGTGTCTCTTGCTCTGTACAGTAGGTAATGCTTTTGAATTCCTTTCACAAATATTTGTATTCAGAAATTTTTACATAGATAAGAAATTAGAAAAGTTTTTTAATAAATTAGAAGGTTTCTAATTACTCAATTTTTTTTTTTTTACAAAAAAGTATGCTTGGATTTTTTATATAGATAAGAAATTAGAAGATTTCTTTAGAAGTGTTTCTAATAACTAATTTTTTCCATGAAAAAAAAATTGAAATTGCATTTAATTATGTTACATAGGTTTTCTTTGTGGCTTTTTCCAGAGATATTTATTTTAATGTTTAATTATTTTGAGTTGATATTTTTTCAGAATTTGTTTTTTAGATTATTTTTTTTTAGCAAGATTTGTTGGAATCCAATTTCTTGTTCTTGATTTTGAGAATTTATTTGAAGAAATAAATCACTGATTTGAAACTTTTTGGGTAAAAAAAGCAACACCAAAACCCACACTACAATGAAATTCTTGGAGATATCAATAACTAAGTCAAGTGCTTATTGATATTAATTATGGAATTGATATCTCAGTTAATCCATGTTTTCCTTCTATATATTTAACAATCCATCCACAAGAAAAAGAGATATGAACACTTCTACTCAGTCAATAGGCTAATTATGTCATTCTTATCTTTATCACACTACAAAACATCGTTATAAGGAATACAAATATTTGATAAATAAATCTCTCTTCATTTAAATTGTTTCCCAATAAAAAGTAGATTTCACATGAGTTTGAGGCTACTCATATCCCTAAAAATGATACAAATTGTGCCTAATTTTGGTTTGATAGATTTTTCCTTGGTTACATCCAATTAAAACTAGCAAACTCTCAAAACTAAAATAGAGTAAGATAATGTAATACAGGGCAAGGAAAAAAAAGAAATTCAAAAAATAATATATTTTAGTACTTATAAGATGTATACTCTCGAATTTTTTACCTATTAAAATTTGAATAGTCGAATTTTTTCCGTATCGAATCGAATCCGAATTCGAATTCGAACTCGAATTTGGTAACTAAGTGCAAACACTACCATATGTCTGCACGCTTACCAAAATTTGAACAAGAAGAAGTCCATTTGCTCCTGGGATTGCCGAGCATGGGGCCAACTAAGTTTTGATGTGGAAATCAGATTTTCACTGTCGCGAGCTCGAGAAGCCAGACTAGACTTGAAGATATTTAGAGCTCTTGATCCCAAGCCTCTGTGCGTGTTGGATGAGTTGGGAATCAATATCTGAAGGATCAAGAAATCGGTGGATTATTTTGGCCCTACCGAGGACGTCGTGACATTTGAGATAAGTTACTTGGGAGGCGTACGTTTTGACGTCGAACATGGACATTTATCAGGAGATAGAGAAGATGTTAATATAAAATCATGGTGGGAGTCTATACTGGGGGAAGTCTGTGGGTTATTTGTTTCAGGTATTGGTGGAGAAGAGTACTGTCAATTTGACACAATTTTTGGAGGTGAAGGAGAGGCTCGATCTAGATGCCCACTTCTCTAACAAATGGACTGACAGGCTTCTTGGTAACGGGTTCACAAAAGTGGAGGTGTTGAAGCAGGGGTGTGCACTGGAAAAACTGTGCAAGTGTAGAGAGGATATCCACTGCGTTCCAAATAGGCTCGTATATATTCCATCTCAAAAAGGAATGAGATTTTCTAAGCAGAGTGCCTCAAGGGAGTAGCTCGTGAGATTTTCAATCAAGTTCAAAAGGTCTGTTAGAAAGTCGTATTAGAACCAATGGATAGTGTTGAAGTCTACCTTGAAGTCATGAGAAGGAGGAGGCTTGCAATCATGAGCTGAGAAGTATTTCTTTGGAGTCTCTGCTGTCCATGAAGACGATTATAGAGCACAGGCTTGTGAATATCAAAGTACAGAGTAGTATTCCTACCCGCATTATGGATGTGGTGGATCTAGGTGATGGGGAACCCATGATATCTTTCCTGGTTTTCATGGCCCCACAACAACAACAAGAACAATTTAAGATTCAATTGAAAATAATAAAGGGAAAAGAACTAGATGTAATGCAGGGAATCATGTTATTAGGTTATAAAATAATAACACTGGATTGTAAGTTATATTTGGAATTCATTTTTCTTCCTCCCTCGCTGCAATTGCTACGACTTTGCTTTGACCGAGAAGTGACCAGCCTCGGATCTATAGCCTTAGTTATTCCTAATTTAGAAGTGGAAGTCTTATATATTGTCTGTCTAGACAACTTATATATATCCAGAATCATTAAAAAATTTACCTATTTATGGACTTTCTCTGTGTAAGTCCATGCCTCTGCGAGGAGGATTTGCAGATGCTCACATTGATGAGCACTCTGCAGCTTTTTTTAATATGATGATCATACCCATTAAGGGATTTCTGAAGCTTCTTTATCGATATTTAGATCACCTTCATGAATATTTACTAAAGGGTGAATATAATGGGAAATATTCACTTCAACATCTGGTATTGTTTGTTAAGAGGTTGGATCCTAGGGGTGCTTTTCTCTACGATGGTGGTTTTTTCTTTATTCTTTGGTTGGGGAAAGTATTGCTAGCAGAATTTGTTAAAAATTTGCTTGGAGATGAAGCAGCCAATAGCCCACATATGTCCAATTTACCATTAATTGAGCAAAATAATGAGCTCTAAAAAAATCTCTTGCCCACTCTAAAGACGATTTCCTGAGATTAAATGCAAAGATGGCAATGGATAGCTTGACATGGGCTTATTTCCTGCACTCCAGGGCGCTGAGGGACTTGACGAGCGCGTGCAAGAACCTAAGCCACTTGGTTCCAAGAGTTATCTGTGCGGAAGCCGATACGAAGGACGGTCCACGTCTTCAAGAAGTGGTTATGGATCTTTTTCATTCCCACGGATCCTCTTCAACAACAATGGATACTTCTTCTTGTACCACTCGAGTAGCTTGCAAGATTCTAGTATACAAATGGATGCATCCTATGTGGCCTCTCTCCTTACGCTGGATGGTGGACAGACATAAATGGGTATTAAAAGGGCATTTTCTTTTATTTTTTATTTTTTTATATACCCATTATTTTCCCTATGCCTCGAAAATGAAGAGAGCACTTTTATAATGCACATATTTTTTACTGGGGGGATTTGATTTATTTTTACCATTTGAATATTTTGGTGCATACACATATTAAAAGGGGGTTGAAAACTTTGTATTTTTCCCTTTGTGCACATTGAATTTCGATGTAATTGCTATTTTTTCATAAGAAAGTTGGCATGTAACTTGATGAAATGCCATGCAAAGGCCATATCCACCATGAAATTCATGATGTAAAGATGATTACGAAACATTGTAAAAGGCTTGTTTTATCCACTCTTGTGTGAGGGAGAGGGAGAGGGAGAGGTGTATTTTTTGTGCATCAAGCCTTGTTGGCTTCTTTGTAATCAAGTTGAATGAGGCGATTTTCTTAAGCCATTTTGGCATGAAAACTTGACCAATGAACTCTTGGCAAGTGTTTCAAAAGATGTAAATAGGTATGATCAGCTACAGGTTGCAACTCTAGGAAGATGTGGTCTTTTTCATTACAATTCTGAAGGAACGAGGTGAAGGAATCTTGAAGGGATGTGCCTTTTAAGACATTTAGGTTGTCGCTTTAGGCAGATGTTGGCTTTGCATCCTGATTCTGAGGTATGTCAGGTAAAGGAGTCTTGAAGGGATGTGCCTTTTCAAGCATTTTTGTTGCAACAATTGTAGGTGTTGGCTTGCATCCTGATTCCGAAGTACGTTGGGTGAAGGAGAATTAAAGGGATGTGTCGTTTCAGACATTCGCGTTGCAACAGTTGTAGGTATTGGTATTGCCTTTCGATTCCAAAGTACGTCAGGTGAAGGAGTCATGTGGGGATGTGCCTTTCAGAGACATTTGTATGCAGTTGATGATGGATTGAAGCTGATACTTTTGGAGACCAAAATTTTCTTTGTGGGGAGGTGTAATTTGAAAGGATCTTTGCAGACAAAAGATCTTTCTGCCATGATTTAAATTTGATGAAAAAGTACCTAAGTGGGTGAAATTATGCTTTTCATGAGATTCTCATGCATTTTAATTATGCATTTTATGAGCCCTTATTAAACCCATGCATTATTGATATAAATGATTAATATTTGTGAAATAAAATTTGTCTCACATATTATTCATTTCATGTAATTAGGGAAATTGGTTTTTATGTGAGAAACCACCTCACACCAGTTCTCTATTTTTCTCCATTGTAAGTTGAGAGAATCAAGGGCATGGTTGAAGTGTCTTTAGTTGGTTTTGATACTTTTCCAATTATGAGCCTGAGATTGTTGGAGATCCTACTTTCAAGGATCTTGTTTTTCCTTTCTTGTAATTAGGCCCTACAATTGTGGGTCTTGTAATTAATGCTCTTTGTTGGAGAGACGGTGAGAGAAAACTATATATATTCCTTATGTGAGCCATGAGAAGGGGAGAAGAAAGGAGAGAATGCTTAGATATTGAGAGCCATAGTGCTTAACTAATGCTCGAACATAGAGCTTGAATGTAAGAAAGCTTGGAGAGCTTACTTTGAAGAAGGAATATAGAATATTTTCATTCCAATTGAAGCAGATCCGGAGATGTAGCCCTAAAGAGATGGAGGGGTGAAATCTGTTACAAATTGGTTGTATCTCTCTTACTTACGTGCATGTGCTTCTTGATATGTTAAGTTAATTTACTTATGTTTATGTGTTTATGCACTATAATCGATGGATTAACACGCTAATTTAAACTTTTATAAGACATAGTCAATTAAAAGATCCTCATACCGCACACGATGGTTAGAGTAGTACTCAACCCATGATTGGATCATTTGGTGTTTGAGGTGTTGAAGAAACATCAGTTGTACTTGAAGAAGTCGAATTTTATGTTTGATCAAACCGATATTCTGTTCCTTGGACACATTGTTGGACAAGGTCACATAAGGATGGAGCCAAGAAGAGTCAAGGCGATAGAGGATTGGGCTGAACTAAAGAATTTCCATGATATGAGAGTTTTATTGGGGATGACCAACGACCAACAAAAGTTTTTAGAAGGGTATTCTAAGATGACTACACCATTGACAGACCTTTTGAAGAAGGGTAAGCAATGGGATTAGACAGAGAAGTGATGTGAAAATTTTGATGAGTTGAAGGATGGTGACAACACTGATAGTGAGGCTACCTAACTTCGAAAATCCTTTCAAAGTCCATAGTGATGAATCAGATTTTGAAATTCAAGGGGTTCTATTATAGGATGACCATCTAGTGGCATATGAGAGAAGGAAGTTACATGATAGAGAGAGATGGTATCCTGTCCATGAGAAAGAAATGAATGAAATCATGTATCAAGACATTGTTTGGTTGGAAAAACTTTTTTTTTCAAGACTAACAATGTTGCGGCAAGTTATTTTGCATCACAACTGAAGCTGTCAGCAAAGAAAACTCATTGGAAAGACTTTTTGGCAGATTTTTACATGACCCTTGAGTATAGGCCGAGTAAACTCAATGTTGTTGGATATCACCTTAGTAGAAAGGGACAGCTAGCAGCGCTGGATGGGGCAGATAGATCTGAGAGAACGAGGAGTAGAGTCAACATGACCAATGAGATGCATAATAGACTTTAAGCTAGTGTGGAAACAAATACAGAGACGAAGAGAATTCTGAAGCAAGTGAAGGAATGGAATACACATAAGTTTTTCTTACAAGATGGACTCTTGTTCTATGGGAACCGACTTTACATTCCAAAGTCATCAGGAATTAGGAGGCATATTTTGAGGGAGTGCCACGACTCAGCTTGGGTTGGCCACACGGGGCAACATTGTTCTTTGGCATTGTTGGAGAGAGGCTAATTTTGGGAAAAGAGAGGCAGGATGTGGAGGAGTATGTACATACATGCATCATTTGTCAACATGACAAATCAGATACTCAGAGACAAGGAGGATTGTTATAGCCTTTACCGATTCCAAAGAGACCACTTATGAGTGTCTCGATGGACTTCATCACTCAATAACCAATGGTGTAGGGTTATAACGAGATTATGGTTGTTTTCAATCATTTTTCCAAGTATTCCACCTTTGTTCCAGCAAAGGTACCATGTGGAGCCTAGAATAATGCTGAGTTATTATTCAAACATATTGTGAAGTATTGGGGAGTACCTTTGAGTATTGTATATGACAGGGATCCATGCTTTACAAGGAAGCGTTGGAATGCCTTTTTTAAGTTATTTGAGAAAAAATTACTTTAGAGTTCGAGTTATCGTCTACAGATAGATGAAAAAACTGAATAGATTAACGCATTGTTGGAGGACTACTTGAGACATTATGTCATAGCCAATCAGAATATTTGGCCTGAACTCTTAGATGTGGCTCAATTTAGCTATAACATGCAGAAGAGTTTCGCAATAGGTTATAGTCCATTTGAGTTGGTCACTGGACAGATGCCATTTGCGCCACCTACAATGCTACCAGGAGGATTCATGAAGAGCCCACATGCCAAGAGATTCTTGACAGCATAGGAGGAGGCCTTAGAGCTAGCATGGGTTCACCTGCAGGATGCTGCAGGGAGAATGAAGAAATGAGCGGACAAGGATAGGAAGGATACACACTTCACTATTGGAGACATGGTTTTTCTGAGGATCACCAGAGATCAGTTTCAGCCTTCTATGCGGACTGTTAGATCTTTGACGAGGAGATTTGAGAAGTCATTCTAAATAAAGAAATGGGTTGGATAAGTTGCGTATCAACTGGAGCTTTGGAACCACATGCATTCAAAACATCATGTGTTCCATATGAGTCAATTGAAGAAATGTAGACTTGATGACAATTATCCTGAGAGGTAGTGCCACTGCGAGGACCAACTATGATAGTGGATAGGCCGAACTTGATTTTGGAGAAGATCCTTGATCTGCGTACGATAGGTGTCAAGAGTGCAACTCGAAGGGAGTTTCTCATTCAGTGGAGAGATGCAACGAAGGAGACTAGTTGGGAGACAGAGGATTCGTTGTGGAATTGGAAAAAGGAGATTGAAGAGTTTATGAGCAGTTTATGAGGTCTATTGGATTTTCGAGGACGATAATGACTCGAGGTGGGGGAGTATGCCAGGCCCATGAGCCGGCACCACCCAACTCGGGTGAGTCCAACGCTCAACACGGGTGCACCTAGGTGAGATGGTGGACGAGCGTGCATCATAGTGCGACATGCACGACAGGCGAGCGTGCTCGTGAACGAGTCAGGGAAACTCCGTGATCACGTTTGGGTGAGCGCACACTTCGGCGGAACGTGAAGACTTTCAGCAACAAGCGACGATATGAATGTGACGGGTAGAAATGTCACACAGTGTAAGAATTCCCATTAAACATAATTGAGAGAATTCGCATTAAACATCGCTGACATAACATGCCATGCATCGAGATTCCTTTAGATGACAGGAGTAATAATAAACAGACAGAAATGCAAAATACATTATTCCCATGCCAAAAAGCAAAATATCATAATAATAAACAGAGACATGAATGAAGAATACAGACAAACCTTCATGGAAAACATATGGAACTTCCATAGAACCCGAGACACTAGAGTATAGTCCTTCCTCTCGGAAAGTGTTGTTTTTTGTTCTTTTTTGTTTGTTTGTCTTTTTTTTTTTAATTTTAATAAAAATTGTTTTAATTATTATTTATTGAAATTTAATTACAATCTTTTAAATTTAATGTTTATTTTAAATTTTTTTAACATTTAAAAAAAATTAAATAATATTATATTAAAAGAACTTCCATAGAACCGGAGACACTAGAGTATAGTCCTTCCTCTGGGAAAGTATTTTGTTTTGTTTTTTTATTTTTAATTATTATTTATTGAAATTTAATTATAAATTTTTAAATTTAATGTTTATTTTAAAAATTATTTAACATTTTAAAAAATTAAGGAAAGAGTTCCACATCCACTCAAAGAAGAAGGAAAAAAGGAACTTATTAGGTGGAATTAAGTCAAATGTTGCTTCAAATTCTCAACATTCAAATGATAAGTTCCAAATTCTCAACATTCAAATGATAAGTTCGGTTGAATACTAGATCGGGGTGAGAACCAAGGCAATAGGACAAGCGGTGGCAATCGGCCAGAACACCGCCCTACGGACAATTAAGGATTATCATGATGCACCGCCAAAAACGATCGGCAGAGTGGGTGGTGGCATGCTTTATCGTTATGATGAATGTAACTTGCGCTGCTGGCTTGTCAGAGCTCGGGAGGGAAGGAAAGTTCGAGGTAATGTATATACCCCCATTGCCCAAAAAACTCATGCAAACATTACAGAGTTTACGGAGGGCAAAAGCTTGGGAGCTGAGGAGGGAGAACGATTCAGAGGATAGGTATGTATATGCTCCTGTCCCCATTTTAATGAATCCGGCCATGCATAATCGGAACTGGTTAGATACTACAAACCATGCTGGGATTTTAAATTGTATGTTCTGCTCATTACCCCCACTGAAAATCCCTTTCCGCCCCTGCTTTAGAGACCCCTGTCGAAGTTTTAAACTCAATAGAAGTAAGGTCATTACAATGAACAGTGATACTATGCAGGAAATTTGCGTTTTGTGGTGTCTATGGTGTCTGTCGTATCTGAGGTGCTCACCATTAGGCCCTAGGGTAGATTACAGAATTAATATGAGTCGCGTTATAACCAAGACCCTCATTAGCAGAATAAAATTGAATATAAATGCAGTTGATTGTATGAATACTAGTTTAGTTTCTGTTATTAGTTTGAAGGCGGAGAATGTAAAGGGCTGTCAAGACCCCTATAGATGCATGGTCAGAGTAGTGTTAGCAGACACGGTAGATGTTCTTCCACCCAAACCTGAACCTGATACTCATGGCCATAATTTTAAAGCTCAATTTCACTCCAAATGCCTTGTCTCTGAAGTTTGCGCTTCTCATGTTTTCGATGGGAATATCGGAATGCATGGTAATAGAAGCAGGGGTTTTATCATGACTCTCGGTTTTGTACCTGTTATTATTTCTCTGTGTGTTATACTGGATAGGACCAAAGCCATTATGGGAAAGCGCAGTCTCCGTTCGGATACAACAAAAGGAAAGCAAAAGGTCCAGACAGAACAAGAGCCAATGAAAAGAGGAAGAAAGACAAATAAAGAACATTTAGAGAAGCTAGTGTTGAACTATATAGTGGGTAATTCATCTCCCACCAGAAACCAAATTCGAGGATGGGAAAGAGAGCTGCAGATAAATCCTGAAGATAATGAAGCTGCTGCAGATATCCTGGACTTCATTCAGGACCCTGGCAATACAAGGGGACGCTTCACCTTATTCAACCAAACGATTCACACTTATTGGCTAATGAAATGCCTCTTGGCAAAAGCAATCCAGAATGCACAACCTCCAGAGTACAAAGTACAACCAAAGACTGAGTCATTCCTCAAAGATCTGCTGGAAAATATTGATACCAATTTGCAGCATATCAAATTTACCCAGCATCAAGCTATACAGAGATTGGATGACAGGATGGGACGACTGGAGAAACTGCTACAGCACATGCAACAGGTGGATATGCCGGGGTCACGGGCCAATGACCCAGCCCCGGTGTCCTCTTCAGATGAATAGCTACTTTTAATCTTCCTGGTTTATGGTTTTTTGGAAAGTTTTTGAACTATGTTTAGATGATAAGCTTGAGCATATAGAAATAGTAGGACAACTAGCTCATGCGATGTATAGAAGAAGAAGACAATTTCATTTTTGGCAAACGTTTAATGGTATTAGATGGCCAACAGACCTGGTTTCCTGCGGACAGGTTGAGGCCAAGAATGCTTATAATACTGTAACCTGTCTTGACATATAAATAGAAAATGGAAAGTACCACCAAATTAACAAAAAAAAATGATAAGTTCCGTTGAATATGAAATAAATATATTTTATTTAGTTTTATTTTAAATATATATATTAATTTTTTTAATTTTTGGACTTACATATTTTAATTTATTTTGAGTTTAAACTTATATTTTTTTTAATAAAAATACATGTTCTCAATTAGTAAAATACTTAAGATGTTTAATTAGTCATAATTTAATGCGACTTCATATTTTTTTTGAAAACCATATAAATTTTGGTAGGATTTTGATAAGTTTCGGGATTTTGGATGATTTGAGGATTTTTAAAGAATTTAAATCTATTTCCATTTTTAAAAAAAGAGGTAGATGCTCAGATAAAAGTATTAAATAATTGAGCATTTTATTTATGTATTATTTTCAATAGTGTTTTGTTTAGATTTTCCATATATAACACCAACCAATTCTTATTTGGTAAAAATACATTTATGGTTTATAAACTAGGTGTGAAATAATTGATCACTCCAATTCATTTATTGAGAGACACATTTTCCAACCCATTAGGAGAGTAGTGTGTAATTTTATTTGTGCTCAATGAAAATTTGACAAATGTCACATTTAAAATAAAAATAATTTTTTTAAAAATAAAAATTGTTACCTATATATATATATATCACTAAAATTAGTATAACTTAATATGAAGGAGCCCTGGTAAAACAAATTCACTCTCACTCTCTAAGATAAATAAAATATTTCAATGTGCATATAAAATAAAATATATCAATTTTAAAAAAAATGTATGTTATTTATCGAAGGCTTCCATAGATATTCATATTGTTGGAGATTTCTGAAAGAAAACTATGAACCATGTAACTATTTAGTTCATCCAACTTTTCTCATGGTTACTCCATCCAAGTCCATGGAGATTCTAAGTGAACGGGAGCCTTCTTATAGGATATGGAACCTTATTCATGATTTGCTTGGATCTCCATCTCCTATAAAAAGTCTCCTCAACATTGTTTCACTCAAAATTTCTTTGGTCTTTAATGATGGATGGTGTAACCATCCAAAACCTTGGAAGGACTAAATCATTAATCTCCAACAAAACTTTATATTTTCATATTTTAGTGTTAGGAAGATACATAGCTCTTATACTTCTTAAGAACTAGACTAGATCCATCTTAACTTCAGATCTACCAAGCACAGAGAGGGATAAAATCACCTTTCACTCTAAAATAGGTTTGCATCACAAGAGATTTGATCTCTCTCAACCCTTGGTAGACCTGAAGTTAAGACGAATCTAGGTTGGCTTAATTCCCCCTTTAAATAGTTTATATTTCACATGAATACCGTGGGTCAATACCATGGGTTCTCAATCCAATGGGTAATTTTTGTTTTCATTATTATTTTTATTTTATTTTCCTAAATATTTTTATTTTATTTTATTTAGTTAATTTATATATTTTATATATATTTTGACTTGGTCAAAATGTTAAACATTATGTTATAACATATCTACCATACTGTGTTGAAGAGTGCCTCTCGGCACAAGAATGTAAAACTTATATGCATATTAACCAATTTATTTGAATATCAACTTCATATATATGCATATATAAAAATAAAAAAGTAACAAAAAATAAATGTTGAGAGGCCCTTTCCAACCCTGTATAGGGGTGATGCCTAGGTGTAATGTAAGAAAGTTTGTAATTTTTTTTGCATTTGCTTAATATGTTGAATTTATATTATAAATGATGGGTAAACATTTACATGTAAGTTAAAAGTAATATAGATCCCAATAAGGGAAGATATTGTAGTATCTATAAAAAATTAAAAGTAATAAAAATAATAAAATTCAATTTGTTACATTGTAATTTTGTTTTTATTAATAAAATTACTAACTTTTAGATAATAAAAGAAATCATAATGTAAAAATTACATTAAAATATATCACATATAAGTAACAACAATAAGTTAAGATCCATTTTACCTTATAAAATAGAATAACAATGTGTAACCATATTTAAATTTAATCAATAAGCACTAAACATATTTAAATTTAATCAATAAGCACATAAAAAGTTTAATACTTACGATAAACTTACTATATAACAATATGTTTAACCATGGATACTCACATCCACTTTTCCATAGATATTATTAACTTGTAAATAAGCTTTGTTACAACACAATGGGCCAATACCATGGTTCATCAATACAACATGCCCAAAAACCATCTCTCATTTCACAATCAAAATATTTTATTAATATTTTATTTGAATTTAATTTTATAGTATATTTATGATTAAATTGAAAAGAAAAAAATATTATAATTAATTTTGAGATATATATACACCTATATCACATTAAAATATACAATATATAAAGAGTAGCTATAAATTAAAATCTCTTTTACCATATAAATTTAAATAATAATTTTGTAACCATATTTAAATTTCACTAATAAGCACATAAAAACTTAATACTTACACTATAACAAGGTTTTTAACCATAGATCGGAAGTTAAGATGGATCTTGGCGGGTAGTAAAAAAATTCAATTACTTTGTGATATGAATAATAAGATAGAGGTGGGTGATACATTCACTTCTTAGTACAAGAATACTTATAAAATTTAATGAGTTACAAATAAAATATCTTAGTATGAATTAAGTAATATCAAAGTGCACTTAAAAATATATTAATAACAAAATAATTTATGTGGACAAGGTCCATCCATAAACATTCCATTACCTATATTAAGTAAAATATTTCTCTCTCTCTATATATATATATAACTCTGAAAAAATAATTTTTAATCTTACTATTATACACTTTTAATCATTTTTTTCTAAAATCTAGAAAAGGTTTGTTACTTAAACACCTAGGGCACTTTGATTGTGAAAGGTTACCCATGAAGGTGCACTCAATACAACTAGTTTTTTAAGTTTAAGTTTTACACTTAAAAGAGATTATCATGTTAAGAAATTTGATCTCTCTCAAGGCTTGCTAGATGAGTAATTAAGATGGATCTATGCTAGTTAATTCCAATCAAGATGTATTTAAATGTTTCATGCATTACATTGATCAAGTTTCAATGTTGATTTTTGTTACCAATTCATTTACAATACATACTATAGCATGTGTGGTTGCACCCATGTCCATTTTAAATTAAAAGTAAATAAAATGAAATAAAAACAATGTTCTAAAGAGATTTCTTAAAAATATTTATTTCTTCATTAGTTATTGATCTTACAATTTGACGGGAAATTTTGTAAAAATGTTTAGCTCTCACTCTCTACCACAAATAAAATATTTCAATGACTATGTGAAGTAACTTAATTTTATATTAATTTTGATGAACTTAAAGTAATTATTAAAATAATTATATTTTCTAGGAACATGCATTGTTCTTATGCTTTAAAAGATATTTCAACACAAAATGTTTTAATTTGAACTATGTATATATTATATATGGCTTTAAAGGGAAAAAAAAAAAGAATAAAAAAATATTAGAGTTGTAAGTTTAGTTAGGTAGTCTATACAATCCATGTGTTCAATGATGTTTTCAAGTATATGAATTCATTTATGCATTGCAAAATACAATTTAAATAATGAAAAATTGAATGGGTTACACATTTTCTTCTTGTTATGAACTAACTAAATTATTTTACCTTTAATTATTTTTTCCTTATGAGTATTGAAATATTTTAATAATAGCACTATCTAAGTAACATAAAAATATTTATGGTAATTTTACAATTATAGTTTGAACGATACTAAACTTTGTAATTTATAAAAATATCTTTGCATTTTTTTTTAAGTAAGTAATGTTGCATGTAATTTCATATATAAAATTTTGATATAAGTTCAACAATACATAATCTATAATAAATATTATTTCATAAAAATAAACTTTCATGATGATAACCATTTAAAAAACATAAGCATCATCTAAGATACACATTCAAATTCACTACCATCTTCTAATTATATACATCTTTAGCACATATAAATGTCATTAGATAGCACACAAATCTAATAATCTAATAGGGAATCATCATTGTGATCACATCTAACAAAAAAAAACAGTGTAATATAACATCATCACCACACCCATCGTCAAATATACATCCCATGTAAAATAATTTCCATCACATACATATCTATTTTCAAGAAAATCAAATGAACATATCGAACATGACCTACCAATATACACATAATTACCAACATATAAATTAAATATATCAACATGAACATAAACATGATCCATGTGTGTGTGTGTGTGTGTATACAAACAAGTCAAATAATTTTTATCAAATATTTGATAAACGAACGTTGTAGTGGCAGTTCGGTTTGTAGCAGAAGATGATGGATAGTTAAGTACTCCCTCAACATTCAAACTATGAGGTGGAGGAGAAGGTGGTTGGTCTGCTCTCTGAGGAGGAATATGAGGCACTTTTTCTCGTACTATGACATGATCATGAGGGGAATGATGAGGAGGTGGAGTATTACCAGAAGGATCACCGAAACTCTGACCATCATATGATGGGTTAGTACTACCAGAAGGATCAACGACACCCTAACCATGATCCGATGGGGTGGCACTACCAGAAGCATGATCACCACCCTCATCATTATGATCCGACAGGGTAGCACTGCATGAAGACTCATGTGACATATCTGTTGCATGCCCTGTAACCCTCCTCATTGCCAGTATCCTAGTAGCTCCAATGATACGTTGTATAAGACTCATCATATCGTGTGGACAGTCCCTAAATATCTCTAGGAGCCTAGAATTTCCCTTATGTCTTGAACCCTTGTAGGGCAGACTCCCTCCTCAACCAAAAGTGTATATTTTAGGTCGCAATAGTCCATCCTAAAAATTAGACCATCCCTACTAGCCCACATTTTGGGGTCTCTCTGCATTTGAGGATGTGATTCACCCTCCAGGAACTCACCCATCTCTTAATTTTATCCCTCTCATGGGGTAGGAGGCATGTCGCCAATGAATGTGTCGATGTCTAGAGAATATTTAGTACACAATAATAATTAGAAAATTTCATTAAATAATTTACTAAAAAATGTTCAAAAATATGTTAGAATACATTTTATTCTAATTAATTAAGACTATAAAATGAAACCTGATTAATTTAAATAAAACACTAATAAAAAATTCATCATATGAAAGCTCATCTAGTGTGAAGAGGATGTTGGGACACTGTCTCCAATCCATCCATGTGTACATACATGGAACCAAGACAAACATGTGGTCACCCTCACTGGCCAGTAGCACTAATGCCTAGGTGGAAATGTTGGCCGAATATTTTGGCATGCCCCGCTTGGGTATCATCTTGCCCCACGTGCGCATATGCACTTCAATCATCCAAATAAGAGGGCGGAAGTAAAAATTATGCCTCATCTCTAGAAACCTCTCCAAAAATAAACAAAAATATCTGAAGCAAAATGGAAGTTTGAGAACATGCACCATTTTGAAGGAAAGACTATTTTGGATGTAGGCACAATAATTTTGACACATGCTCCTAGAACTGGCCCGACAACCCACCTGCTTACCTATGACTACAATCTACGTGCTTCCCTGCTTGTCAACTGCAATTGCTCAAATTCTCGATCGAATTGTGCCTGAAAACCTATCACTACGGCTTCAATTAGGCTACTTGACCACATGCATGGTGGCTACTAAACTTCCACTGACATAGGTCTAGCTGGCTCTGATATAAATCCTCCATCCACAAACTAACTATGTTGACAGTTTCCCTTCTATCAGTCAATTGTGTGCCTTTTTCCTCGCGATTTCTCAACGGTTCAGTGGTGTTGACAAGTATAGCATGCGTTGCTTCCTTCTTAGTGAGTTCCCACCTTATGGTTCTTGTGGTTTTTTTTTTGTCGAGTGCAAGATTGCCTGCAAACCATAGTTTCTCTACTAACGACTATGGACCATACCTTCCCACCTCTCCTAGACAAATACACATTAAATTAAGTGCTTCTTCCAAGCGATGTTGGTAGATCATTTTATACCTATTGGACTACATCGGTGCTTCTTCCAAGCGATGTTGGTAGATCATTTTATACCTATTGGACTACATTGGCCACCCCTTCATCAGTGCCTCATTACCCACCTCATCTACAAAACTAGGGAAATGCGAAGTCATATTTAACTATCTCTCTTAAATTTAATCTACCATCCTCTTTACAAATTACCTCAAAATGGTCTGCTGATGAAAAAATTTCTCCTGGAGATGAGACACCTTCTCATGAGGCAAAGCTCATTGATAAACAACATCTTGAGGTATTTTTTAATTATAATTATGAGATGTTGAAGAGAGAAAATATATGATATTTAGTACAAGGAAAAACATGGGAAAAAAGGGAATTGTGGAGATTCCCTACAACTCTTTTCCCAAATGTGATACATGAGGATGTATGCTTATTAAAAAACTATATTTTAGAATGTACACCATTTTGAAGGCAAGACTATTTTGGATGTAGGCCTAGGAAGTTTGACACAGGCTCTTGCCCCTGACCCGACAACCCACCTTCTTACCTATGACTATGATCTATGCGCTTCCATTCTTGTCAACCGTAGTTGCTCCAATTCTCAGTCGGATTGTACATGACATCCCATCTTTGCGGCTTCAACTAGGCTACTCTACCACATGCGTTGTGGCTACTAAAACTGCATTGACACGGGTCTAGCTGGCTCTGATAGCACTTCTCCATCCACAAACTAACTATGCTGATAGTTTCCCTTCTATCAGACACTTGTGTGTCTTTTCCCTCATGATTTCTCAATGGCTGAGTAGTGTCAAATATTCTAGCTTGTGTTGCTTCCTTCTTAGTGAGTTTCCACCTTAAGCTTCTTGTGATTTTTTTTTTTCAAGTGGGCCATAATTATTCCACCAAAAAATGTTGATTATACCTTCCCACCAGTCCTGGAAAAATACACTAGAAACTACATGCTTCTTCGAGGTGATGTTAGTAGATCCTTTTCTACCAATCAGACTACGTCAGTCACCCATTCTTCATGTAGTTTTCTTTTCCTATTGGCAGCAGGGTTTGATCCATCAGTGCTTCATTTCCCACCTCACCTACAAAACTGGGGAAATACGAAGTCATCTTTAACTATATCTGTTAAATTTATTATATCACCCTCTTTATAAATTCCCTGAAAATGGTATGTTGATGAGAAAATTGCTCCTCGGGATGAGACACCTTCTCGTGATGCAAATTTCATTGATAAACAACATCTTGAGGCAATTGTTGATTACAATTATGAGATGTTGAAAAGAGAAAATATATTTATAGAATTTTGGCTTGTGTGATCCATCGTAAAATTATGAAGAATTTTTCGGTAATAATCACATTAAAATGAACATTGTCGACGCGTTTCGAACCAACCAGTTTGGTTCATCATCAGGACTAGGTGAGAGATCAGATCCAGACGTTGAGTTTAAATAGATGCAGAAATGGCTAAACTAGTCGTTAGGATAACAACTAGTTTGACTATGAGATTTAATAACTGCCAGTTCTATTTTAATTAATTTAATTATTTACTTAATTATTAAATAAATTTATAATGGCTAGTTCTATTTAATTAATTTAAAAGTTTAATTATTTAATAAAATATATCTATAAATATTGATATTTAATTTAATTTAGTTAATTAATTATTATTATTATTATTACTTATTTATGAATCCCTTATTATTTAATTATTTATTAATTATTATATTATAATATGTTATGTATGTAAATATGTAATCCTATTATTCTCCTTTGTCATATATGTTATTTAGTAAAGGCTATGCACAAATGTTAGTGATTTGCTACAAGGAAAGACATGGGCAGTGAGGGAATTGTGGAGATTCCCTACAAACTTTTTCCCAAAAGCGATACACGAGGATATATGCTTATTAAACAACTATATTTGAGAACGTGCACCATTTTGAAGGAAATATTATTTTGGATGTAGGCACAGGAATTTGGATGCAATATCATGCACCGGGCCCGACAACCCACCTGCTTACCTATGATTATGATCTATGCGCTTCCCCGCTTGTCAACTGCAGTTGCTTGAATCCTTGGTTAGAATGTGCCTGACGGCTCATCACCATGGCTTCAACTAGGCTACTCGACCACATGCGTGGTGGCTACTAAACATGCACTAACTAGCCATTTTGACCTAGATCTTGGGGAATAAATGTTACAACTTGTAGGATGGTGAATGAAGAAAAGAAAAATAATGGCAATCAGAAACACAGAGAAATAAAACACAAAGAAAAAAAATAAAGTAAGCACTCATGTAATAACCGTGCACCCACCAAACCTTCCTATCGTTAAAGAGGAGTAAGATAAGGTTCAACCAATGTTCACTAATTGCAGTGAATTTTAACTTGACAAAAACAAATCTAGACTCGGATTCATATTTCCCAACTATAGTTGTATGCCATAACCATGTGTTCACAAATGATGTTGATAATATTAAGTATAGCACTATAAACCGGATATGTGCTTTTGGATCACCTATTCCTGCAGTGGAAAGGAAAGAAAATGGGAATGAACACAATGCAAACAGAAAGGGTCCTCCTTCGAGGCTTCCAAAAAATCGTAATAGTTTTTTAGAGAACAAGATTTCATAATTTGGTGAAGAAAGTTATAATTATTACAGAGGTGAATAGAGTCAATGGGTGGTCATTTGTCGCTCCTACTAGTGATGAAGTGATGAATATGGTGTTTGAAAGAAGAATGCACCCTTTTTATGACCATTGGCATGTTATGAGATCAGACACAATGTGAGGAGGGAATATTATTTCTACCTAGGGCTATGTTTGTGAGGTTGGGGAAATATTTTCTGGTAATGTTTTAAGTCAGCTAGAGCAGGAAACTTTCAACAATTTATTTTTTTACAATCATGCATCAAAGGAATTAATTGCAGATGCCAACAAAATAGATCAATTAGGAAATGATGGAAAAGAGGAAATCACGGTAGATTTGTGTGTTAAATAGAATGGAACAGCCAATTTAATAGATGTTGCAAGAGTTGATAGGAATGAAGAACCTCTATCCACTGTGGGATCTTTAATATGTCCTTCGATTGATAAGTGTTCAAGGTATAGGTTGTTAGGAAATAAAAGATTCATTTTAGTAATGAAGTCCAAATTGCACCGAAGTTAATTCTATTAAAATGATGAGACCATCATTTTTTTCCCAGAGAGGAGTCAAACGTTTGTCGCGGAAGAATGAATGAAAGATCACTTCCTTCAAACAATACTCCACTGACCATGTTATATGAGAATCTAATTACATAAATGCAATTTATTTCCTATGAAAAAGGTCAAACTAAACCATTGTTATCTACAAAATAATAGCAGTTGAACTATGTCAACTACCAGATATGTTTCCTTCCCTCCACCAAAATGTAGATGATGATGCCCATGATTTCTTGGTTATGAGAAAACACCTCTCAACTATCCATGATGTGATGAATAAGAAATATAAGGGAATAGAATAATATAGTGAGGATTTTCATTACACACACACACACACACACACTCAGTTAAATTCTTTTTTTTTATCAATAATACGTCAAATAGAAGAAGTGGTTAATGAGATAAATGATGATGTGATACCTGTCTCTTGTCCTCCATTTGAGTATAAATACGAGGAACATGGTCCTAGCTAGATCTGGGTAGAAAATGATCCAAGTCTAATTATTAATTTTAAATTCATAAATATAGATGATGAGATTTATTATTTTGAGGTTGTGTGGAAAACAAACTAAGATAGCTAAATATGAGAAGATAGTCTATGTTTTGTGGCAAAAACACTTAGAAATAAAAATCAAGGCCATGAATTAAATATGCTTAAGAAAGACAATGAAGAATACATCCATAGAGGATTTGAGTCTGAATATATGGGTTTTGAATTGACAAACCTGTTATCTACCTCATCTTCAAATAAACAACAAAGACACCTTGAAGAACTCGTGGAAATTGATTGAAATCCTACAATTTTTTCCCTTAGTGATGTGGGCCCTATATCTGATTTCAACTATAAATCGCCTCTAAAACTCATGAATGTGTTGGATGCTTGGGATTGATGGGATATCCAATTTCTGGCTACCTTATAGTAAGTTAGTTGCAAGGCTAATTTGGGAGATTTACAAGGGACCTTGCCCATTGGTGGACTCATTTGTCTCAAGATGTAAGGGACAATATTCTCAAAGAAGGATGAAATCTAGGATTCTAGATGATCAGATAAGCATCTATCACAAAAATTATGTGATATTTCCTTACGAAATGAATACAAATATATGGTGCAATATTTTTTATATAGGTCTGTTGAATAATACTACAAAACCTATAGAACCAATGTCCTTGACACAATATGGTTGACATATGAAGGAGCCTTAAGAAAGGGAGAATTCCTTTCCAACAAATTGATGTAGGTTCCAACCTTCTAGCCATAGTCAAGTACAACTAAAGGTGGGATCCCTCCAACAATATAAGCACTGAAAGCTCAAAAAATGTCATAGTTATTCTGGTTTCTGCGAAGTGAACCACACAATCTCTAAAATAACAAGGATTGTGGACACGTATTCAAGTTCAATGGACTCTGTCTAAATGGAGATGTGATGATAAACTAGATAATAAATTGTGGACTTAAATAATATAAACCCCATGTGAGAACCAAGTATCATCACTTTGGAATAAGATGAATGACAAGAATATTCTCAATAATAAAGAACACCATGTAGGCCCAAATATGTCCTATAACTTCTCAATTTTATATATTACAAGATGGGACAATCGTATTTATTTCTCAATTTAATGACAGATAGCCAAACTAATAGATTCCTAAATGTCAGTTGCACATTTCTATCACTCAGAAAACCTTTACATGTGATTACTATCAAAAGAATTTTGCTAATTTCACTTGAGATTTTTTAGGATTTTAGAACCTTAAAAACAATAGAGATACATCTCTCAAAATGAACATTTCCATAGAAAAGGAAAATTAATCGACAATACCAAATATGCCTTTTCCTGACAAGAACAAAGCTTAGTCTTATGTCAAATTATACAATTGTTTTAAAAAAAGTGGTTGTGTCATAGAAAGTAATTTTGAAATCCCATAAGTCTAAAATAGACGCACTTTCTCAATTTTTCATTCAAACTAAATCAAACCACGGTTTGTCTTAAGACCAAAATAATGTGTGTGTTCTCCTCCCTTTGGTAATTCCCTCCCAAGACATTCAAAAATGAATTTGCAGACTTCGAAAACAAATTGTGATATGTATACATATTATTTTAATAGAATTGTTCAAGTTTTAAATGGCCAACAATATGTACTTACTATATGTTTCCTCTCAAGTTTAACCATCACCTGTGAAAATTTCAAAGTCATATATTATGGAAAATGGATTTCCCTTCAATTGTAATGCATAAAGTAATAATTTATACAAAGAAGGAAAGCACGTAACAATGAAAAAAAATGTGTTGGCCAAAATCTTTATTGAGACAAATTACCTAAAAGGTTTCGTAGAGAGGGTAGCTTCTATGTTATTTACTTGCTATTAAGAAGAGTATCATTACCTATCCATGCTTGATATATGAATGAACCACCTTCAAATGAATCATACCTAGTAGAAACAAGCACATCATCACAACTCAACACTAGAGTATTTGTAAAAGCACTATTCCTGATATAATAAGATATATTATAGACACATGTCGCTATGACTTCCAACCTTTTCTGGTCCACTTTGTAAAATATACATTGTCTTCACGAATGAGCCCATTCTCTTTGTTGAATTAAAATAATGAAAAGATTCCAATAAGAGAACAACATCATCATAAAAGCTTCATAAATTAGGGAAAATTAATGGCTAAATAGCTCTAATTAATTCTCCAAGTGAAGTCCCATGGTCACGCTAGTGGCATCCCATGAATCATGGAAGATGCTTTTGCAAGTCAAAATTTGGGTCATAGAATTTCCAAATAGTCAAGTGACATCAAAATATAATCTAATTAATATCCACTTTATCTCGCCTATTCCCAAAGATACCTCAAGAAAGATTTTTCCATGTCATTTAAGTTGCAACAAGGGAGTGACATTATTCACATCACTTTCCATGTCATCGAAACTCTATGATAAATACCCCATGATTTCCATGTTTGTAAATCAATCCTTACAAAAATTACAAATAAAATCATAAAGGGGTAAATAGGACAACATTCAAGGTGCATATATACAACATGCATAGGAGAGGTCCAAGTGTCCATAAAAAACCCAAAAACTACCTCAAGAGCTCTGACCAATGCCTTAAAGAAAACATGAAGTGCCTTAAAAAATATGAGAGGGCCTTGGGAAACATGAAGGTGCCCAAAAATCAAAATGAAACCAACTGATCAAGGACAATATACCTTACTTATCCAAAAAAACGTTATGGTGCCACTACTAAAAAGAGGGGAAACATTGCCAATAAAAGCCTTAAAATCAACCCCCCCCCCGGGCGCCCCCAACACAAAAAAAAATGATGATATTAGTAACAAACTACCTTGTTTACAAAGTTAAAATTACAACTTCTTTGAAATTGTGGCCTCAACAATCAATACCAATGTGAATAAAGACCTTGAAATTAAACCTTGAGTCAAAAAGTGGTGTTACTCTGAGCACTTGCATTTTCACTTCAAGATTAAAATTATGACTAGTTTGATATGGAGGGCATGATAGATGGGGCCACTACAATCTAAAACCTTAAATTTAAAAATTGAATCACAAAAAATCATTAACTCCAATGCCATATTTTGTTGGGTACCTAAAATTACAAAACTAAGGAAACAATTTTCTTTTAAATTGAAAAAAATTAACCTTTCAAATTAAAAATTAAAAATAGAAATGACTTTGAATTTAAATATTAAAAACAATTTTTAATATTTTGTGGAGGACAGCCTGACCACAGAAACCCTTATCATCGCAACCATCTATATTTTTTTTTCTTCCATGATCTAGTTCGAACACCATTGTTGTTGCTTTCGACCATCACCACTATGATGTTGTGCCTGATGCTTGGTCATTTTACACTAACATCTTCATCTTGTGAATTTTTTTTTTCTGTTGTTGGCCTAGATCTTACAAAGAGAGTTGAGGGGGTTGGGGTGTAGCAACTCCATAATCGCCATTTGTCTAGTTTCAAGCCTCTCTTTTTCTATGGTTGGCTTATATCTTGCGAAGGAAATTGAGGGGGTGGGGTGCGACAACTCTACAATCATCTTATCCCCAATTTTGTGGCTTTTTTGCTGCTGTTGTGGAGGTAAGCTTTATGGGTGCACGTTCATGGTGGTTGTAATTTCATGGTGGTTGTTAAATTTTCTTCGCTGGGTACCCTGACACCTGCTTCTCTCTTTTCATGGGTGTGTGATGTTGTTTTTGTTGCAGTTGTTGTCATCTGCCAAGTGTTTCTGCCAAAATTTTTGTGGGGTTTCTTGGGATATATCGGAAACATATGCCTAAGTTTCTTTTAATGGGGGTTTTAGGATTTCTTTGTTGCTCCTTCTAGGTTTTGGAAAACCTACGTGCTTAACCTCTTAGTTTTCCTCAAACTTTGTCCTAGGATTTGATTTCTCTAGGGTTTTCCGGGGATTTTTGGGGGGCTATCTCGGAAGCCTATGCCCAATTTTTTAAAGATGTTTCATGGACCTCCAATTGGAGGGATGTTAACTATGGAGCTTTAAGCTCTTCTTTTTGGTAGGGCTTTTGGCTAATGTGACTGTAATGCCCTCGTGCATTTGCAAAATGTAAAATTTTTCCATGTTTTCAAGTTAAATAAAATTAAGATTTTTTCTTCAAAAAAGTAAGTGGAGAATCTATTAAAAAGAAATATTCTATATATATAAAAAATAAAAAGCTAAAAATTCAAAAAACCTGTAAAATTTCCTACTATTATATATATAAGATATAATAAAAAGCCAAAAATTTAAAAGACTTTCATAGATTTCCTTTGGCCTAGAAAAGGATGCAAGAGAAGCATCCCCTGGTAAAATGGGATGGACTTGCTGACCTCAAAAAATTGGCAGTTGGGGGTTCAAAGATATTGTTCTCTTCAACAAATCACTAGTAACCTAGAACCTTTGGTAGCTAATTCATAAAGCATCCCTCTAGGGGGGAATTCTCAAAGCCAAATATCTCCCATCCTCTGCATTCGTGGACTAGATCTACTAACCAAGGAAATCTAGAAAGGGATCAAATGTCTAGAATCCTTCAAACTAGCCTTCCCTCTCATTGAAGAATGGTCTGCATCACATATTGGTAATCATGTGTGAAGCTAGGATTAAATCTATGCATGGGACTAGTTGATCCCTATAGATTATCAAACAAGTTCATCCAGCACTTAAATGAAAAGTGGTGCTATGTCCTCACAAATGCAAAAGAACAATCCCCCTTGGCATGGGGGCCTACAAGATGGAAAAATTTCACAAATTTGCACCTTGTTGGACAAGATATTGTAGAATGGGACACATGTTTCAATCCCCTCACTACAAATCTCATTGAACTTTGGAAGGAGATCAATGTTAACCTGTTATTGTCAAAAAATCCCAACAATGGGGACTTTACTACAAAATTGGGCTACGAGTCTCACATCGATTCCCTATTTACTGGGGAAACACAGTTTCGGTGGAAACCTCTACAAAAAATACAAGCACCCTTTAAATATAAAAATACACTTTGGCTAGCATTAAATAAAAAACTTTTAACTTGGAACAATCTCATAAAGATGAACTAGGAAGGTCCTAGTTTCTACTTTCAATGCAAAGATTCATTAAAGATCACTGCACACTTAATTATCTCCTATGCATACACAATGCAAGTAATCAATAGAGTAGTGTCATAATTGCATATAAATGGCTCATGGTCATCCACAAGTCTGGCAGACAATCTCATGACATGGCTGGAAAATAAAGACAACTTCTTCCATCGGCATTGCCACTTTGGTAAACAATATTTGGTAGGCTAGGAACAAAGTTATCTTCAACACTTGAAACTTCCTTTTAGAGATCACAATGGGTTTAGTGGTAAAATTCTGCATGAAACATAACGTTGATCACAAGCCATAGAGGAGGTGCATCTTGATCATGCACCCTCTTACAAAGAAACTTAAGGGCACCTAGCACAATGTGGTGTTAGTGTGGTTCTATTTATCACTCAATCACATGATGTACCCATCTAGTATGACTCCTAGGAAAGGTACAAACAACCATTCATAATTTATTGCAGTGCTACAGTTTCCTTCATTAAAAGGTGTTAAGAACAATAAAGTAATGGCCCATGGGGATTTGAATCTAACCATCTAGTCAAACAATGAAATCGAAATGGAGAATATCTATCTTCAATCTATACTTCAAGACATAAAAGACACTCTGCTCTCTTCTCTTTTGAAGGGATCTCTTCCACACATATGCTACATGAACTCAATTCCACTGCGGAGGGGCTCTCCAAAATGGTAGTGGAACTCCTGGAGGTGGCCTTCCTCATCTATGACCTCCGGAATGGTGTGGAACATGGCGAAAAGGTCATACATGCTTAATGTGACACTTACATTTATACTATGTCTTTAATTTTATGTTTTCCTTGCTGTTTTAATATGCCAGTCACAAATTCTATAGATGCATTTCTGAAAATTTTGTGACTCTGCATATTGCACGTATACTAAGAAACGCATAACAAATCGACCTCTATGTGTCCCAGTTCTACGAATTAAAATTTCCAAATAAGCTAGGACACCGAGAATCTTTGCAGCTTTCATGAGTTCTATTCCCCAGGTCTCGCAAAACCTCAACGAAAAAGTGTCATGCCAACGCCTTTCTCCATAATGATGGCGGTCTCGAATCTTCACCCACTTCATCAAGTCAACAGAAATATGCGTAAATTTGTTACAGATTCATGTAATCCATGTACAAAAGGTTGTTGTGATGATAAAAGAAGAGAACAGCCAGATAAATGTCTCGTAAGACAGACAGTTAATATGGGGTTATGAAACCATTGTACACAGGACATGGATATGTATATTCAAGTGGCTTGCAGAGCCAAATCTAGCAAATTTGCACCCACTTTACAACATTTACAACATTCTTAGTGGTTAAAAGGTTTACGGTGTATCCCAGATGCTCTAGTGCTGAGAAGAATTCATAATAGTTGCAAGGTCGTTGGCGCTTGACAGTGCTAATTGGAAAACTTGCAGCCGACATTTCGTAAGTTGTAAGTTACATAAAATTCCCTTCACTTTGCAGAAAAATGGATAAAAAAACCACAACATTGACGTTATAAACACAATTGAGAGGACTATGGCCCAAAAATACTTTACGTGCTCAGACATGACATGGGTGCAAATCCTCGGAAGACGTGTATCCACATTGGTATTGCCAATAATGCTAACACATATAAACGAACAAAATAACACAGCTCTTCCGGAACAGGAAATTTTATTTATCTTATTATTGAATATAACAAGAATGCAAAACTTCCTAAATTGCATCAGTAGCAGGCATATCTGACCACCATGAGAATACACATATTTTTATTTCTCTAACACTTTGAATGGACATAAACCAAGCATATTAGCAGAAATTAATTAATTTTTCTTTCATAACAGAAAGATAAAACTATTAAAGTCTTAAACGGAGATCTTACCCATTGATTCACTGCAACTCGCAGTGTCATCAATCCAAAGATGGAGCTGAACTCTCCAACCTGCCGCCCTTTGGACTGTATGTCACTACTCTTTCCTCTCAAGCCTTGCATATCTTTTATTTCTGAAATTATCCTAGAAAATGACCAACCAAACTTTTGGGGAAAAACTCTCCCAAAACGATTGAGTTTGAATGAGAGACTAGGGTATGGAGTGAAAATCCCTGGAATCCCTCAGTAGCCTAAAAAAATGACTGAAACCACCTCAAGTCTGAAGAGAACCCATCAAATTGTGTCTGAACCATGAATAAGGAGCTTAATACTAATGCCAAGGTATAGACGGCGGATGAAAACCAGACAATGCAGCCACACGACAGTCGAGTACATCTATTCCCATAACATCGTAAGGAAATTACTCGTGGATGGTTCAGATTCATTTAAAAATTATCAACGGGTCCGTCTTGGTGCTATGATGCATTAACACATCTAAGATTTGAATATATATGGGAGGTCTAATTAACACATCTAAAATTTGAATACACATCTAGAAAATTACAAAATTACTCATGGACGGTTTAGATTTGTTTAAAAATATCAACGAGTCGGTCATGGTTGCATCTAAAGTTTGAACACAAATGGGCGGTCTATCCATTCGTTGGTTTAGATTTCACTAAAAGAAACCGTGTTTTCCTTACGACATCTGGAGCTTAGTTTGAGTGGCTGGGTAAAATATCGCCTATGTTTAGCTTTGAGGTTGTATTCTAACGTGTGGTTGTTTGATCTAAAAAGTCCCAAGGTTAATTTCTGGGGAGGGTTATGTATTGTTCTGGTTATGTATCATTCTTTTTTATATTAGCTCAAATAGATAATGCGTAAAATAAAAGGTATGTATATCGATAAAAGTAATTTATAAGTTAGTGTTAAGTTTTTACATAAAATAAATATGAGTTATGTGTTAAATATTTGGAATAAAAAGTATGTATTTGAGAGTGTAAGTTTTTTGTGATCCATATCATATTAAAATAAATCTTTCAGGAAATCCCTTGAAATTTTTTGAAACCGACGTGTTTTGAACTACTGATTGTAGTTCATCATCACGATACTGTATGTATATTAAAAATATTTTTATGTATAAACAAGTGAAATTTATATAAATATAAAAAAATATTATTAAGAACCAATTTAAATGTATTTCTGTTTTGATTCTATTACATTCTAGAGCAATTAAATTTATAGAAGTGTTAATATCCCATCAAGTGATAATATCTCATCATGTAAGCTTTACATGTTTGTTATTTGGAGAAAACTTGACTTTGAAGTGAACACTCGTTCATGGGTAGTGTATGATACTTTTTCCCACTAAAACTAGAAATATTATGCAATCGGTGAAGGAGAAATAAGGATGGGTATCAGTAGTAAGGGTTGTGTAGGGTCATCCGAAATGATTTTCATATGTATGGCTTGTAAGGGGACACTAGAACTATCAGGGTAAAGGTTGTTTTTCAGCATTGTGCACCTAATTGGGATAGGAAAGTCCTCATGAAGGAAGTCGATTTTGTTTAGAGGATGTTTCATGGATGTGAGAACTCCAAGGGGAGAGAACTATTTTGAAAGTCCAAAGAATTATTGGAAAGAGTGGAGTTGATGATGGGGATGCAATTTGTAAAGTGATGAGACATGATTATACTTTGGGACCTCCATATTCCATTTGTGAAATACCTTGTACGATCCAATGATATGGAAAATAAAGCCTTGTTGAGAAAATGGATTGTTATCATTGAATCAAGAAAATTTTACATAGATGCACTCTACATGAGACTCTTCGCATTAAGAGTGGTGTTTGGTAATAGTGTTTTTATACAAACCTTAGATCACATTAAGTATTTATTTCCAAGTGGAGATAGTGGCATCATTACAAAAATTTATTTTCCTGGACAAGAAATGATTTTTCACCTATAGCAGACTTGGAATTGAGGCTCTTAGCCAAAGCAGTATTGCCATTGTCAAATATGCTTACCATATTTTTTATTTTTTTGAAAGGCCTTCGATTTACTATGTGAAATAAGGATAAGTTTTGGAAGATGTTGACGATTAAAAATATGAAATTGATGCCTCTTCCAGACATTTAACGAAGGTCAAGTGGTAGATTTGAGTTTCTTTTGAGAGAATAATCCATAGAGGAAAATGGATCCCAAACAACCCTTTTTCAATAGCAGAGGCCTTAAAGAGAGAGGAATGTGTCCATCAAAATCCATGATTATGGTGATAAAGGGAATTATGATATATATATACACACATGTGCCACACTGGAAAACATTTTGATGAGACAACCTACAAAATTGGACAGGACAAACTTGTTCATTTTGGCCTTGATTTGTATTTATTGCACACTATTTTTCCATCTAATTTGAAATATTGCCCACCTTTTGTGGGGTCCATTCCTACAATTCCATTAGAGGAACTCAAGGAAATTTTTTCTTCATGACATGGATATTTCACACTTGTTTTGTGGGCCCATCTTTAGGAGAAGCCCCTTGCATGGAGTTTTCATTCATATTTCTCTCATCATGTGCATGGTATTCATCCATTGTAAAAATTGGGCATTGACTCATTTTCAATTTTTTGCATTCAAAGATGAAACTAATATTTTAACTATCTACTTTCAACTTTTTCAGAACTTTATTTGGAATAGAGAAGTTTCAGCTCCCATTTGAGCACAAATGTCAATTGTGAAAACTTTTTAGAAACAACATATAGGAAGAGAAGACTACACATGTTTTACCAGTGTGAACATGCCCATAAACAACAATCACATAGTCAAACAACAAAATACATTCATATTTTAGAGAAAGAATGTGGATCAACACTTCTTTGAGGATATATTTTTGTTGTATTTACACCTTTTGAATCCAGATCTATCAGCATGACAACAAATTTTTTTGGCTAATATATTAGCATTCTTAAGGAAAAATACCTTGTGATCATTTTTAAACATTCATTACAACAACAATGAGGAGAATAACACACTAATTGTAGCTACCTTAGCAACAAATAGGATGCATCACTTAGCTACATGGGGAGGCATCGATGTAGTAGCAGTTTCTAGTTGTGCACTCTCTTCTTTAAAACCTATTTCTGACATGGTCCCAGTGCTCATTCCTAGAAAATGAGGGCACTCCAATTGAGGGATTCACTTACCTATTCATGGCAGCATGACGAGTTCGTGTGAAAAATAACTGCTCGTTGGAGTTTGGGGGTGGTGAAAGGTTAAGGCGAGGTAAGATGAGGAAGCTTGACATTCAACTCATCACTTTAAATTGGTGTTGGTCCTAGCTGTGGCCTCCAGGGAGGAAGCGTAAACTTCGTAGGAAGGTTTACATAGGGAGTGGCTTGTGTGTTCTTGTCATGGGCATTTTTTGGTGCGGTGTGTTCAGCCGGTCTCTGATGCTTAGTTTCTTAGCCATTGTCTTTGTTTGGGTCGAGGATAGGAAGTAGAAGGAAAGTGAGCTCACCCGTTTCCATTTTTCTTGGCTTTCGGTGAGACTATTTTTTTGTGCTAAGAGAGGAAGTTGGAATCTTCAATCTAGGAAACGTTGAGGGTGATGGCGGAAAACTAGTTTGTTTTTCCAATTTCACTCTTTTTGGCATGGATGCAATGGTGTTTGGTGGATTGACATGTGGTATTTGTGCAAAGAACTTGGAGGTTGGTCATTAACCTACGGGAAGTTATGCTTAGGCATCAACCATTTTTTCGTTGTTTGTTGTTTAATTTCCTGTATTGGTTTGGTTGGTGGTGAATTTAGATGTCAATCTATAATTATGTTGATTATTTGAGTAAATGCATTGATTTCGGTGTAGATGTTGGTTTCTAGAGAGAGAGAGAGAGAGAGAGAGAGAGATAAGGAAGATGGAGAGAGAGGGAGAGAGGACAAAAGGAGGGAAGAGAGATATTAATGGGGGAGAGGGAGAGAAGGGGAAGATAGAGATATTGATGGAAGGTGAAGAGAGGGAAGAAGAGAGAGATGGGGAGAGGGGGTGATTGAAAAAGAGATTGATATATATGGAGTACGAGAGCACATGTGTTTAGGGGGGTGAGATAGAGAGACAAAATGAAATAGATGGAGGGGGATATAGATATGGATGGAGGGTGGAGAGGGGGAGGAATATTTCTCGCACTAGATGGATTGATATTAGTGGAGATGGTGATTTCTAATCCTATTTGATTATTTGCACTAGATGCATCGATTTTAGTGTAGATATTTATTTCTAATGATAGTTGATTACTTGCACTAGATGCATTGATTTCAGTGTAGGTGGTGATTTCTAATACAATTTGATTACTTGCACTGAATGTGTTGATTTGAATTTAGATGTCGATCTATAATTATATTTGATTAATATATGAATTTGAAACATTCACTTATATATTTGTTGTTTATTTCTGTGTTGGTTTGGTGGGTGATCTAGATCTATAATTATATTTGATTACGGGATTAACACACAAAATAATAGATTGTATTCTATATTTGCACTCAATTACAACACATTTATATAGTTGGTCTCAGATCCAACTTATTCCTAATATGGATATAGAGGTTGAGAGAATATCTCAACAACCTACTACAAAATCTCAAACCAACTCTAAACTTACACATTACATTAATGGAAGCATTATTTCTAATACTTCCTAACTCTATACTATAAATAAAATATTTCCATGTGCAATAAATATATCAACTAAAAAACGAGACTTCCATACTTATTCATATTGTTGGAGTAACCATCTCATCCATCATGAGGGACGTGAGATGAACTAGTGTTAAAATGACTGTTTATAGCAGATAAGGCCTTTTTCATGGTTACTTCTTGGCTCTCATCTACTATACAAAGGCTTCTCAACACTATTTCATTCACAAGATTTCTACCCTTATGATGGATGGAAGTAACCATCCCAAACCTTGGAAGGACTAAATCATTGTGTAGTTCTCCCTTTTTATAGGAGATGGAGCCTTTTCATTGTTACTTGGCTCTCCATCACCTATAAAAGGATCATACCAACTATTTTACTCACAAGATCTGTGGGATCTGTAGTGCACATTGATTGATGATGGATGAAGTAACCTTCCCAAACCTTGGAAGAACTAAATCATTACATAGCTCTCTTCCTAAAATCTCAACAAAACTTTATATTTTCATTTTTTTAGAGTTAGGAAGATACATAGATCTTACATTACCAAAACCTATTGAATCCATCTTTTTTTCAAATATACTAAGCCATGACCCCTAGATCAAATATCTTTTCATAAAAAGAGTTTGCATATCAAGAGTTGATCCCGGAGCCAGAGTCTTGGTTGGTTTGAGTTCCCTTTAAATAGACTATATTTAGCATGAGACACCGTAGGTCGATACCATGGGTTCTAAATCCATGATTAGTTTTATTCTTCTTCTTCTTCTTCTTCTTCTTCTTATTTATTTAATTAATTTATATCCCATGGCTAGTTTTTATTTTATTTTCTGTGTTGATAGTCGAGGTTTCGAGCCTTTTTTCGGGCCACTAATTTCTGAAGATCGGCCTATATGAACTTTAATTTTTTTTTTTTAATCAAACGCTTCTGAATTTTCTCATTTTTATTCCACTACATGTTAGATGTACTGATGGCTCATAGTTTGCAAACATAGAGGATCACTGAAATTAGTAAAAGTACAAAAAGAGTTATAGTGGTTTTCCAGTCCCATAACTCTACCTCTATACTCCTATTTTAGAAATAAAACAATGCTTTCCAATCCCCCAAAGCTCTTTTCTTTCTACATCCATCTATCTTAGATTTACGTTGATGTCAATTCTGAGGTATTTCTAATCCACAACTTCTTCCATAATGTTTCTTTCAAAGTAGAACTTATGCTAATTATCATTTCTTTTCTTAGATAAAACTATTACTTTCATTTTGTTGATATTGAATTTTTCTTTTGTTGATATTGACTTGTATCTCCGCACTTCTACAAAAATTATCAAGGGAAAGTAAGTGCTCTTGCAAACAAAGAGAGAATTTAGCAATCAAAATAAGGGCATGTGCATACAAAAGAAGCCTTATAACAAAATTTCCCAAACAGATACTATCACCCCCTTGCAAATTTAGCCACTCTTCAAAATTACGATATATAAAGCAAAGAAGGCAGGAGACAATGGGAAACTTTGTATGACCCTGATATCATTTCTGAAACTTTCATAAATGCATGTTGAAGTTCTAATTTGGACTTCACCTCTTCATATAGTGATTCACGTTGATGCAACACACACACACACGCACATAAACAAGTTAGATGTTTTTGAATCATGGATTTTTATTTAAAAAATATTTATATCAGTTAAGGAAAAAATAATGCTAATTAATTAATCTTGATGAATTTTTAACACAAACATTTAATCAAGTGATGAAATTTACAAAGGATTTCATGTTATTGGTAAGGGTGTTCTCTAATTTAGTACGATAGAGAAGTTGTAATGGCTTTTTTTAATATGTTGATTTGGTTAAATTATATTAAAATAAAAACTAAAATAAATAAATAAATAATAACTATAATTATCAATAAAAATAAAATAAATTAAAAGTATTAAATTAATATTTATAATTATAATTAATAATTATAGATTATTTTAACAAGTTTGATTTTTTTGAATCATGAATTTTACTTAAAAAATATTTCTACAAGGAAAAAATAATGTTAATTAATTAACTAATTAACCTTGATGAATCTTTCACACAAACATTTAACTAAATGATGAAATTTATAAAGGAGTTCATGTCATTAGCAAATATGTTCTCTAGCATAGAATGATATACATGTTCTAATGTATTCTTTTTATATGTTTATTTGGTCAAATAACATTAAAATAAATAAATAAATAATAACTATAATTACCAATAAAAATAAATTAAAGTAAAGTATAAAATTAATAATTATAATTATAATTAGTGAGACTAGATCTAGATGGTATCAAGCTTCTACATAAATTATTTTTTTTGAGATGCAAACCTCTAAGCAATAAGTACATCTAGAATTAAGATAAATCTAAGTTGATCCACCATTATTTCAAATTATGGTTAGACAAGATTGGCAATAGAAATAATCTTACAAACCCCCCGATCGGGGTGTACAAGTGGCAGAGCGGAGTGGCAACTTGGTGTCAGTCCGTCCTTCGGGCAATTAAGAGTATTGATGAAGCACCACCACAAGCGATCAATGAAGTGTGCGATCATGTTGATCCTCATGATTTTTTCGCACTGGCGACAGGCTGGTTTGTCAGAGCAGCGAAGGAAGGTTTCTGTTAAGGTAAGTGGGCTCCTTCCCTCACTCCATTTGTTCATGCATTGCTTATTGCATGTAAACGCTTGGAGCCAGCCGAGGAGGATGCCCGACACTACTCAATCCACCAACCTTGCAACTTTTCCAGGGTATGTTTCTGTCTCCCCTTTAGTTTTCACGATGCTTCTTGGCCTGGTCTAGTTTTGGTTAATGGAAATCATGGTTGTATCGGTCTTGTTATGGATTACTTGGTTTTTCACACCTTTGTTAAACCCAGTCCAGCCCTACTTTCGGGACCCATGTCTTAAGCTCACCGTTCCTTTGCCTTTTGTTATCAATATGGGCAGGTTACGGCCGTTAAAAATGCTTTGTGCTTCAAGAAATTATTGGAATCATTTGCGTTGGTCTCGTCTTTGTCTTTTTAAGGTTCTGCTTTGCTTGGAGGGAGATTGGGTTGGGCTTTCTGTTCTGGATCGCGCATGCTGGATTTCCCTGTTCCCTACTTGCACACCCAGTGGTCACCGAGATTATGTTAGGAATTGGGTTTTGGCAAGTATTTGTTGTTTCTCGAAACGGCCTCATAGTTCCCATGCTCTGTCTACTCTCCATATAGTTTTTGCTTATCAGGTGTGCTTGGCCACCCTCGCTAATAAGCGGTCGACTTTGTCTTTTGTTATTAGTCCTGTTCTTCTCAGCCACATTTTCCATCACATGGAGCAGGGGTCTGCGGTTCTCAGCGTTCTAGGAAGCCTTTATGTTTATCAGCATGGGTTATCAAACTGTGTACTTTGGTTCTGTTTTTTATGCTCTACTAATAGCAACGAAAGATATTCGCAAAGGACCTAAACCGGAGGTTTACTTACTAGTCCAAACTCCCTCACTATATCATCCTCCCTTTATTTGTTATTGCATAGCACTCTTCTATACATGGGGAAAATACGTACAAGGTCTGAGTCAAAGAAAGGAAAATAGAAGATCCAGTTGGAGCATTTCCCAAAGAAACGTGGCCGTAATACAAATCAGGAGCATCTGGAGACTCTTGCTGCTAATTATGTATTGGGAAATTCTTCCACTGTGCACCAAGAAATAAGAGGCTGGGAAAGAGATATACAGACTAATCCGGAAGACAATGAAATAGAAGCAGAGATCTTAGACTTCATCACGGACCCAGGCAACACCCATGGTCATCTTACTCTATTCAATCAAACCATTCAAACATATTGGATAGTAAAATTCCTTCTAGAAAAAGCAATGCAGAGTTTCCCACCTGCCCATGTTAAGGCAGCCCAGCCAAAGATATAACCACGCATTCAAGACTTGTTGATGGAAATCCAGGACCAATTGCAACACATCAAGATCAATCAATATCAGGCAACAGACCGCATTAGTAGAATGGATGATCGCGTTGGCCGCATCGAGAAGATGCTCCAGTAGATGCAGCAAGTTGATATGCCTGGGTCAACAGTGAAGGACCCTGCTCCAGTTTCCTCATCTGATGGCTAGTTGATTTCAGTATTTACTTTTTTATGCACTGTTTATATGTATATGAACTCTATTTATGTTACATGAATGTAGACACTGCAGTAGGAGGACAGATAGCTCATGTTAGGTATAGAAGGATGAAACAATTTCAATTTTGGTATGCTTTTCACGCTTTTAGGTGGCCAACAGACCTAGTTTCCTACGGGAAGGTTGAGGCCACAGCATGAATTTTATATTTTGTAGCATGTCCTTTTATTATGAATATAAAATAGTAAGGTCCCACCAAATTTACAAAAAAAAAAAAAGAAATAATCTTAAAAACATTTTTCTCCATATAAATTGGTTGTTTGTAATTCCTACTTATCCTGCCTTTATTTGGCCTAGGTTATCTAATCCTTTTCCCATAAACACATTCTGAGCCTTCAATGCCTTCAGAGATACCTGGTTTTTCTATTTATCTAGTGGACACTAAGGCATGTACCCAACGAGTCATCCAGATAGCTTTGGGTATATTTTGTGGCCATTTTAGGACTAATAGTGCATGATAGTGCATGATACTGTAGGAAAAATGTATAGCATTATTTGGAATAGATAGGTAACATGATAAAGATGAATATCCATCGAGATTGAAATGGTTGGAACTATAGCGGGGTTTTCATTTCACCCAGATAAGATCGTTGCCTATGTTATATTATTTTTTTATGAGTCCCAACATAGAGCTTTTTCTGATATAAATAATTATTCAGAGAGTTGCACTAAAGTCCAGTAGCATTTCTAATGTAGTGTAAGGTTCGATATTCGAGCCAATATATTAGAGGTGAAATAGAAGCTGAGTTGTTGTAATTGTAGTGCACACGATGATGGGAACTTATTTTCGTGAAGTATTGGTTTATGAGCACTTGTATGAAGTGCTACTTGCTTAGAATGTTTATGTGCTGGGACTATTTATGGAACGACATTAAATCAACTTCATTTCCAAATATCAAGTAATATCCATCTTGGTGGAGGACAAAAAGCATACTTAATATCAGCATGAAAAAATTGTATTTAATACTAGAAATGTGGTTCTTTCAATCCCGATAGATCATCGTCTTTACATTACATATAGAATGTTATTCCCTCATTCCCATGGTATCCTGCACTACTTAGCCTAAAATGGTCTGAAAATACTCCCAAAGCTACCTCGATGGGGTCTCATTATTGAGAAAACCAATTCAATATGCCCCAATTCTATATGTAGAACCATCAATTTATTACATGGGTTTAGAAGAACCAAGAGGGATACAAAATTGTCTCCAAAACCATTTGATATTTTCTTAAATGCCATGGGTGTGAGTGAAGTGTAATTCCTAGATTTCAATTTATTTCAAAGGAGGAAAATCATTTAGTCTCCACCCATAGAATTTTTGGAAAGGCAGAGAGGAAAAACACAAAATAACACATACAAACAATATGAGTTGTGGCTCTTTAATATCGATCACACAAACTTGATTGCGATGAATTCACTTACAATGAATCCAGTGAAGGCTATTTAAACCTTTTCAACTACCGACTCACCTAATATAACCTGACATGCACATGCTTTATAAATACATCTATCACTTAAACGTGACTTGACTCAACACTCTCAATGATTGGTTAACTCACTCTCTAAATATATCAAACTCTTCATGTGGGAGTGATTCGCTTACTTTAAGACTCTCCATTAATTACGACCGTATGACTCAAAATAACTCAAAATATAACCTAACTCTGCCTTCTAGGCTTATAAGACAAATTGACTCAATTATCACTCAAACATGCATGTTGTTCTTTGTCTCAATTAGGCTTACAATGACTCAAAACTTTTATATTTTTTCATTTTCTTTTTATTTTCTTAAAGATTTTATATCAACAACATTTCTTCATCCTCTTTTTCGCTTCCTTGTTGTAGGCTTTCTTCACTTGTTGTTGCTGCAATTTTTCTTTGACTTGTCTTGAAATTGTGTTGAAAAATAATTTGATCTTGTATTCTACACCTTCCTCTTCAAATATTCATTCAACCACGGAATCTTTCCACAACATTACATATTCACTATTTTCAATTCTCTCCTTTTTGTATTTAATATTATTGAATTTATTTCTGTCATATTTCTTGATAGAAGAATCTTATATTTTCACATTCATCATCAATTACTACTACTTTCATCCTGTAATCTACGCTCTCAAGACAATTATTCACCATTTCATTTAATTATTTTATTTCAGTTGTTGCTCTAAGACTCGGATCAATTTGTTCAATTGGCTTCTGAATCCATTCTTCAATGAGCTTCAAATCTGCATCAAACTTATTAACAACCTTATATCAAATTTTTCTCCCATGCTATTTTGAGTACTTTCATATTCAAAAACATTGTCAAAAACATATTTATTATGCTCTTCAATGAGAGCTTCTTGCTCTACCTCTTCCTTCTGTGCCTTCATTTCCACTATTTTACAAACATTTGTTGCTGCAAACATGTTATCTTCTACTTGCCTTCCAAATAAAATTGGCTTTATATTACCAAATAAGAACATAGCTATATCTTTTTTGTTTTGCATAATGTGCAACCATTCATCACCAGTTAATGGTTCTTCATAAAATTTAACCTCAACAACTCCAATTTTTGGAGCCACCAAACAAATTTCTTCTCTATTAATAGATTTATCTAAGCCAAACTCAGTCATTGCTTGTTCCCACACTACTTCATGAGTAGTTCCAACTGCTTCATATTTTTCTGCTACAAAGGCATCTTCAACCTTTAATGATTCATCATACATGGCACTTATATTATTACCATAATAAATCATTGTTTTAGAAAGGAAACCACACGTAACATCAAAATAATGCTCATTCACACTATGGCTAGATATATGAGCATGTATGTGTTCATTGTCAATTTCAGCTTTACCAAATTCAGCAACTCTGGATGGATTCACTAATTCAAAACTCACTTTGCATCCATAATCCACATGAGTTTCATCATAATTAGATTCAACATCTTCTACACCATCCATATTACAGTGGTTTTCTTGAGCTTTGATATGCTTTTGCTTTGCTTCACATAGAGAGGCTTCAAATTTTCCCTTTGAAATATTTGTTGCATCATCCATATGCATGCTTTCATAATGTGTTTCACCATCGTATGAACCATTCATATTATATTGGAGTGCTTGAGGATTGATATTCCCTTGCTCTATTTCACATACAGAGGATTCAACTTCTCTCTTTGCGATATATGTTGCATCTTCTTCATTAATGTGCATGTTTGCATAATGTGATTCAATTTTCTAATATTCATGACCATCTTCCACTTTTTAGTGGGATTCTCCAATCCCTTTTGTTCTCTTACAGTCTTTCTCATCTACTCTCATATCTGTGGTTGTCTTAAAAAACTGTGACACATCTTGGTGTTGCATGTCAGTCCCCCTTGCACCAAATTTTTCTTCCATGATCTTCCATAATTCCTTGGAAGTTGTATCTTTTGCTACCTTTCACATAACCATTTCATTCATTTCATGTTGAATGAAACTCAAAGCTATGTAATCATTGCCTTCTTCTAGACATCTCAGTTCCTCCTTTGTGGCCTGAACCTCTTTAAACATGGCAACAAAATTTGCCTCTTTTTTTAGTCCCTTTCCTTAGTCTTCCTCAGTCACCCTTTGCGACCCATGACTGATGTCATTCCTCTATCTTATAGCTTCTTTCCTATTGCGTGAGGCTATCTTCCATATTATCTGTGAAAAAAATATGATTTTTAATATGTGCCCCTATAAGGCAGAATCTTCTCCCAAAAACCTATCATGGTTGACAACAACACCAAAAAATTTGTGGACTAACGAACTTTGCAAAGCCCTAAATTCTATTTCCAAAAAAAAATGTTTTCTTTTAATCCTCTTCCGTTATAGAAAAATTTCTTTATAAAATCCCTTTTTAAAATGTACCCTCCTATGCATTTTTTTTATTTAAACCCTAAAGAAAAAAATATTTTTGTAAACCTTTGTAAAGCACTTCCTCTAAACAAACCCATTATAACCCAACTCTTTCCAATAGGCACCTTTATATTTTTTATAATAATAAAATATTCTTTCTAAAAAAGGCTCTTACGTATGCATAAACAACCCAAAAAAATGAGTATTAACATGTCCTTTTAACATGGATCGACTTAAGTGAGCTTAACACAGACCCACTAAATACTTTCTTAACATGACTTAACTTAAGTGCACTTACGTTTTTAATGCACTCCACGACAAGAATATCTCATGTTATTTTCTAACATACCGATGACAAGGAGAAACTTGTGTGCTTTCAATTCCACATGACTTTTAATGTGGCTCTTCTTGAGCAAAAGGTGGCTCAACAAATTGGACTTGTACACTAGTTGTGTAGATAGAAGCCGCTGAGTAATATCAATCAACTTTATGTCATGAAAAAAAAATATAAAATATAAAATAAAAATTGACTCAATTATCACTCAAACATGTGTGCTAGTCTATGTTTTAGCTAGGCTTACAATGACCCAAAAAAATTACATTTTTTCATTTCCTTTTTATTTTCTTAAAAATTATATATCCACAAAATTTCTTCATTCTCTGTTTCACTTTCTTTTTGTAAGATTTCTTCACTTGTTTTTATTGCAATTTCTCTTTGCACTGAAAAACAATTTGATCTTGTCTTCTACACCTTCATCTTCAAATATTCATTCAACCATGGAATACTACCAGAACATTACATCTTCAAACTGTCTTATTTTCTCTAATTATTGCGCTTCATATTCCTGACTTTATTTCTACCATATTTCTTGATAGGAGAATCTTATATTTTCACATCCATCATTAGGTATTGTTCCTTTCATCGTGTAATATGTACTCTCAAGATCATTATTCACCATTGCATTCAATTCTTTTATTCCAGTTGTTGCATTAAGACACACACAAATTTCTTCAATTTCCTTTTGAATCCATTCCTCAATGAACTTCAAATTTGCATCAAACTTATTAACAAATTTTATTTCAAATTCTACTCCCATGCTATTTGAGTACCTACATATTAAAAAAAAATGTTAAAAATATCTTTATTATGCTCTTTAGTGAGATATTCCTACTCTACCTCTTCGTTCTATGGTGTATTTTCTACTTTTTTACAAAAATTTGTTGTTGTAAACATGTTTTCTTCCACTTGGCTTACAAAGATAAGTGGCTTTCTCTCACCAAATAAAAACATAGCAATATGTTCTTTCTATTGCGTCATGTGCAACCACTCATCATCAATTAATGGTCCTTCATAAAATTTCAAAAAATCCATTTTTTGGATCCACCAAAAAACTCTCTGCTATATTTATAACTTTATCTAAGCCAAAATCAATTCTTGAGTGTTCGCACACTACTTCATGAGCAGTTCCAACTGCTTCATATCTTAGGAATTTGGATTATGTGATCCATAAATTGTGTATAAAATTTTTTGGTGAAAATCACATGTAAGAAAATTTTGTCGACGTGTTTCGAACCATCCATTGTGGTTCATCATCAGGACAAGATGAGAAATCTGATCAAGGAACCTGTTTAGATAGATAAGGAAAGCTCCAACTAGCCATTGAAAAAAAGGATAGTTTGACTAGAAGGTGAAAATAGAATAAATTTTGTTATATTTTATTATTTTTAATTCTATTTTTTTTTAATTAAATTTTATTTTAATTTTAATTTGAATATAATCTAATATTAATACTTTATCAATAATTTAATATTAATATTATTTTAATATAATCTAATATTTTTATTATTTTAAAAATTTAAATTATATGTTAAAAAAATTAATAATAATAATAATAATAATAATAAATAGATGATAAAAAAAATAAAATGAAAATAAATAAATAAATAATAAATAATAAATAAATAAATAAATAAGTAAATAAATAATAAAATAAAAATAAGACATAAAAAATATAAATGAAAAATATAAATATAAATATAAATATAAATAAATAATAATATTAATATTACTAAATATGTAATTTTCAAATTAAATCATAAACATACTAATAACAATTAAAATAATAAAACAAAATTAACAGATAAGGAGAGAGGAACCAGGAACGAGAGAAGAGGGAACAACCAGAGGGAGCAAAGGGAAAGGGGAAAAAACAACTAAGAGTGAAGGGAAGGAATCCAACAGCTGCTAACACTCCACCCATCATCCCTTCTTAGGTTAACCGACCTCTTTTCGATTTCCAAGGCTTCCCTCATCTTTCGGTGGTGGAAATGGTCAATCCTCGCAATTACCTCAGTATGTTCAATACAAATGTGATGATTTGTTTTTTCAGCATGCTATGCTAAGGCAGAGGACTGAGATCTACCATGTCTAAGGTCAACGACATGTTCAGGAATTCTTTGATTAATAGATTGACCAGTTTCACCTATGTAAGGTGTCCCACAGGAACACAGAATCGAATTGCTTTACCATCCTCCGGGCAGATCAGGTCCTTAACCGATCTAATCCAACTAAAAATGGTGCAGAGAGGATTGAAAGTTGAAGACACATTATGTCTCTTCAAGATCCTAGCGATTTTATCAGTAGTGCCTTGGATGAAAGGAAGGTGAACTCCAGATAACCAATTACAAGGAGTTCACCATCCTTTTATCCAAGGCACTACTGATAAAATTGCTAGGATCTTGAAGAGACAAAATGTGTCTTCAAATTTCAAGCCTTTTCGCACCATTCGTAGTTCGCTTAGATCAGTTAAGGACCCGATATGCCCGAAGGATGGTAAGGGGGTTTACTTGATTCCGTGTTCCTCTGGGACACCTTACACAGGTGAAAATGGTTGATCTATTAATCAAAGAATTCATGAACATGTCGTTGACCTTAGACATGGTAGATATCAGTCCTCTGCCTTAGTAGATCATGCCGAAAAAACAAATCATGACATTTGTATTGAATATACTGAGGTAATTGCGAGGATTGACCATTTCCACCACTGAGAGTTGAGGGAAGCCTTGGAAATTGAAAAGAGGACAGTTAACCTTAATAGGGATGATGGGTGGAGTGTTAGCAGATGTTAATTCCTACCCTTCCCTCTTAGTTGTTTTTCCCCTTTCCCTTTGCTCCCTCTGGTTGTTCCCTCTTCTCTCAGTCCTGGTTCCTCTCTCCCTATCTGTTAATTTTGTTTTAATATTTTAATTGTTATTAGTATGTTTATGATTTAATTTTAAAATTACCTATTTAGTAATATTAATATTATTATTTATTTATTTATTTTACTTTATTTTATTGTTATTTTTATTTATTTACTTATTTTTACTTTATTTTTTTCATCATTTGTTTATTTATTATTATTATCATTATTGTTATTTTAACATATAATTTAAATTTTTAAAATAATAAAAATATTAAATTATATTAAAATAATATTAATATTAAATTATTGATAAAGTATTAATATTAGATTATATTCAAATTAAAATTAAAATAAAATTTAATTAAAAAATAGAATAGAATTAAAAATAATAAAATATAACAAAATTTATTCTATTTTCACCTTCTAGTCAAACTAACCACTTTTTCAATGGCTAGTTGGAGCCGTCCTTATCTATTTAAACAGGTTTCTTGACCAGATTTATCATCTTGTCCTGATGATGAACCACACAGGATGGTTTGAAACTCGTCGACAAAATTTTCTTACATGTGCTTCATATCTTGCTGCTACAAAGGCAGCTTCAACCTTCAATGGTTCATCAAATATGATGCTTACAATATTATCATAATCAATCCTTGTTTAAAAAAGGAAACTACAGATAACATCAAAATAATGTTCATCCACACTATGGTGCGATATCTGAGCATGCATGTGTTTATTTTCAATTTCATTAAAAATTTCAGCTTTACCAAATTCACCAGCTCTGGTGGATTCACCAATCCAGATCTCACTTTGCAGTCGTCATCCAAATGGGTTTCATCATAGTGGGATTCACCACCTTTTGCACCATCAATATTACATGGAGTGCTTGAGCATTGATATTCTCTTGCTCAGCTTCATATGCAGAGGCTTAAGCTTTTGCCTTTGCAATCTTTGTTGCATCTTCTTCATCCATAGGCATGGTTGTATACTGGGTTTCAACATCATCTACACCATCCATATTACATTATAGTGCTTAAGAATTGATATGCTCTTCCTCTGTTTCACATACAAAGGCTTAAACTTATCTCTTTGCAATCTTTGTTGCATATTCTTCATCCATATGCATTCTTGCATAATGGGTTTCAATTTTATAGTCTTCATGACCATCTTCCACTTTCGAGTGGGATCTTCAAGCTCTGTTGATCTCTTAGATTCTTTCTCATCTACTCTCTCATCTATGATTGTATTCAAAAATTGTGACACATCTCACTGTTGCATGTCACTCCCCCTTGCACCCAAGTATTCTTCCAGGATCTTCGATGATTCCCTGGAAGTTGTAGCTTTTTCTACCTTGCATGTAACCATTTCATCCATTACATGTTGAATGAAACTCAAATCTAGGGAATCTTTGACTTCTGCTAGACATCTCAGTTCCTCGACTATGTCTTAAACCTCTTTAAAAACGTAAAAAATATTTGCCTCTTCTTTTTTATACCTTTTCTTAGTATTCTTCAACCGCACTTTATGACCCATGATTAGTTTCATTCCTTTGTCTTATCCATATCTCCCCTGAAAAATATGATTTTTAATATGCAACCCTCGAAGGCACAATATTATCCCATATAGAATTATATCTTGCAGATCAAGGATGACGTGAGATTCCTAGGACTCATGCCCATTACAGGAAGGGTGCCAGTTAATATTGGAAATCTTCTACAACAAAATTTCTTCGTTCAGTGCAATCTATAAAAATCTCTTCTTGGGTTTTCTCTGACAAATGTTCATTCCATAAATAGAGCTTAACTTAATTAATTTTGGTTGGCATCTTCACTCCACAATTAGACTGAATTTTTTCTAGTGATTTATTTTTAGTTTTTAATAAAATTCATCTAAAATGGCATTGATAATCGTCTCGATGTGGTAATTTAGAAAAAATTATTAATTCATTGCAACTTGCAAAAATCTCCTCTTATGTTTATTCCATAAATGAAGCTGAACTTAAATAATTTTTGGTTCAATATTCATTCCATAATTAGACTGAATTATTGTATCTCTAGTTATTTCTTTTCAATTTTTAATAAAATACGTGAAAACTATATTGGTAGTAATTTCAATCTATTAATTTCTTAACAAGAAATAAATTACATGAATTTCTAGTCTTTATTTTTCACACTGCAAGGAAAAGACCCTCTAGCGGAGGTTATAAAGGAGGTTTTTAGTGTTATAAAATTGGCCAAAATTGTCAAAAAAACATTTTATACAACATATATTTTTGGTAACGGAGGTTTTATCAGAGCTTCTAATGGAGTTTCAACACAACTAAAAAAAATGGTTTGCCGGAGGTTGTTACATTTTTTTTTCTCATCAGTGCGCAAATCAGGTGTTAACGCACTGGTTCATTGTACCATGAACGCACGGGTACTGTAAACCTAATAAGAACCGAGACGGAAAACAAATTTCAGACACCCCGGGGCATTTAGAAACAACCCTGTGCATGTCAGCCAAATAGTCACACCAAGCCGATGGGAGGTACATGCATCGGGCTCTATAGCTGATACAACACCCTGGGTCGTTAAGTTATAAAAAAACACTGGTCTGTTAAAGGAAATCTGCACCAGTGCATGCAACACCTATCAGACTGCCCAGGTGATAGTCGTCAATAAAGCACACGAGTCGTTCTAATTGGTATTGGTATTTGTGTGGTGCCCATAGGTCATAGAAATGCATCGGTGTGCATTATCATAGAAAAGCATCGGTTCACAATAACTAACATGCACTTGGAGTTCTTATTGGTATTGGTATTTTTGTGGTGACCATGTGTCGTAGAAACACACTGGAGTGCATTATCATACAAACACACTGGTGCATAGTAAATAACAGACACTCGTGTTCATTTTTTGTTTTTTAGAAACATCGACCTATGATAGTGCAATTATTTTGATTTTTTAAATTCATTATTCATCAAAAGTCACCACATATGTTATAACAATATTCATATTAATTAAATTTTTATTAGTGCATTTTAATGTGACGTTTGGAACAATTTGTTATATCATATCATGAGATTTTGCATCTCTTCATTATAATATTTAATAATCCATATATTTAATCAAGGGGGTAACATTTCAAAGCAACAATGGAGAACGTAATAGGGTAAATTAAAACATATTTTATTATATATATATGAATAAGACACTCTTTTTCATACAAAAGGGGAAAATTATTGGTATCCCTTTGTCTATGAATTGGGACGCTATGTCCATTACATTAAACAAAATGTCTAATTTCGCAGAGAAATATTTCAAAAAATGTAATGCCTTTTGTTTAATATCAAAACATATTGATCATCATTCTTCCCTCGAACCGTTGTCACTGCTTGACTTACTTCCATGACTTGGGTTATTTAGGAATTTTTTATTCACTGTGTCGATTGTTTTCTTCTTCTTCAACTTCCATCTACAAACATAAAAATAAATTGTAATGAGTGTGTATACATTGGTGAGAACAATAAAAATTTCAATATTAAATAATATACATCAATGTAAATCGAAAATAAATATACCATAGCAAGAATTGACTTACGAACTACACACATTATTCCAAGACCAAATTTCATGCCATCTTTCAGCAATTCATCGTTGGCATAGTTCCATACTTTGTTTCCTATAAGTTTTATACCCCAAAAAAATTCATATATTTAATATAAATATTTTTTTGTTCTATTAATTATAGATGGAACTAAGTAAAACAAGATAGATTCTTACAAGTTCCACAACTAATTTCTTATATGCCAACATATACTGACAACCCATATTTAACCCAATGTAAATCAATTCCTCTATCGGTTCTTATTTATATGTTAACACCTTTTTGAAGACATTCAATGACGATTGCTGTAAAACAACTTAAACTATACAAAAATGAAATCTAGTTAAGTTCTTATAAGGAAGTAAAAATTAGTCACAAGCATAGATATCAACCCTTTCCTTCCTTGTCATCCTGTTTTATCTTTTCAATGGGTTCCATTTTCTTTTATTTTTTGCAATAAAATACTTGAAAATTAATATTTAATGCTAAATTGTTTATTTACTCTACCTAATCAAAAAATTCAATGACTACATATTAAATTTCAAGCACAGTGATGTTGGCATGTCTCCTCGTGCGATGCAATTATGTCCATTTCTTTGATCATCTCCTTCTACACCTTTATGGACATTCTTATTGGCATATTTCTGATATCAACTCGTTCATACTTTGAGATTTTCATAATCTTCTAGAAAATGTAACACAACAATAGACTATTTAATTTTTAGATTGATATATGAAAATTAAATCTAACAAAAGTGACATTTATAAATGATTTCTTTCTAGTAATATATACATATAATTCTAGAAAAACATTTAAAGGAATATTACTTTTTTCATTCCTTCTTTTTTGTTGTTGTAAGTTTTTGCTATTAAAAGTTTGACATGTCTCATTAACCAATTCTCTAGAAACACATCTTGTAGTTTAAATAAATTTTGGTTCTTGGAATCATTCGATTTATTTTTGTATTGTAAGTGGAAATAACATCGATGCATTCATTCCACTAGATTCCTAAAAGTTTTGTAAAAAAATTTCCCCCTTTCGTTAACCTGCAGCACCACTCGAGATGAGCTAAGGAGAAATTCATTTTAATTTGCATGTTGTATTTTTTCTTTTCTTAGAACAACATTCCTTTTCTTCATTCTTGGTCTGTGTAGAAAATTAAACATATGTGAATTAATAGATTGCTTGAAACATGTTATCTAATATTTTTAAGTATATCATTAATGAAAATTAAAAAAATAAATTCACATTGGATCGATAGTATTTTTTAATTCAACTCATTCATCCTTTTGCAATTCTTCCATCAAGCTTTTATGCTCTTCTGGTCTTAGATCAGAAATAATCTTATTGAGCTTTGTCATTTTGTGGCTCTGCATGATACACAGTAAACAACACATATTAGTTAAAATTACATATAGTTCAAATATAATAGTTTTTGTAAAGAATTTACAAAGAACTTGCATTTTTTCCTTTTCTCGATGTGCTATCAGTATTTTTGTTACTTGATCTGTTTTCATCCATTTCTTGATCAATATGAAACTTGTACCATACCATTCACTAATATATTTTATAAATAAATCACAAACATTTCAGGTAAAAAAAAAAATCAAGAAACCAATACGCCTTTCAAACAATATGCACCGAAGGCGGTGTGGCATGTTCTTATAAACGCACCACCAAAACAGTAGAAACATCGTACAATGATATTTGTCACCAAGGAGACCATGTGCATTATATGTTAACCAGTACACCGATTAACATAGACAAATTAATAAAAAAACTCGAGTGTTAGTTTTTGTAGCATAAGATTTCGTGGAGGAGGTGGTGCAGCATGTTCTTATAAACGCATCGAGAAAACAACAGAAATATTTTATGGTTCTCTTTGTCAATGAGGAGACCTGGTGCGTTATATCTTAACCGGTGCACCGATTAACAAAAACATAAATTAATAAAAATATGTTTTTATCAAGCAATACACGTCGAGTGTGCTATAATAAAATAGCGCACTAGTGCACTGTTTTTCACAGGGCACACCGATTAAAAAAAATCTATTTTTTTTAAATCATGCAAGGGCTAACATTAATTGGGTTCTCACTCTGCAAGTCATCCCATGGGTTAGATGTCATACACCTATATATATAGCAATACAAACCCTATAAATCTAAAATGAAAAGCGCTAATTGTGAAGTCATAGAAACAAGAAGAAGAAAAGATTTAACCTATGAATGGAATTTTTTTTAACTAAAAATGCACAGTAAAATTTAAAATTTTTACCATGCATGTATTAAATCCAAAAAAACCTGTAAAAAAATGATTTTTACAGTAATATTTAACATTTTTACTATACTACAGGTTTCTTGTGCGAATCACCAAAAGTTTCAAATTCTGATTATCTGAATAGTGTTTTTGTTCAAAAGTATTTTGCTACTCCACAATGCTCTCGTGCTCTCTTTCTCCAGCTATGTCTCTCGTACAAATCCCTCCTTGGATTTATTTGCAAAAATAATAAAATAATGAATATATTTTACTATTTAAAGAATTTTTTTATGAAATTAAATTTCTAAAAATAATTTGCTGCCCATTTTTCAATTTACTTCCTTTTTTCACTTTAAAAAATTAAAGTCGCGTTTTTTTTATTTGTAGATATTCGATGCATTTTTTTATCTAACCACACTTGTGTTTCAATTAATAACACATCACTGGTGCTCAATAACTAAAACGCATCGGTGCAGTTAATTGTACATTAGCACCGATAACAATAAGTCCATTTTTAAGGCACCTAGAAATTACTTTTAGGTATGTACACCAAAATTTATTGTTGATTTTTCTCAAATGCAGGGAGAAAATATCATAATTATATCGAATGGAAAATAACATCATGGAGTTCTCCCTATCAATATCCATACATAACATTTACTTCATATTTTATTTATATTTCCATTATCTAATTAAATTTATTTTTTTTATCCATGTTAATCAACTAAATAAAATTAATGTATAAAAGTTTGCAGGTTCATGCAGATTCATAATCGATTTTAGATGCACAAAATATTCAAATAGCTCCAAAAAGTTGAAATTTCTTATCATGAGCAACATACTGCAAGCCAAATTTGGTAGCTAAAAATGCACAGTTTCTTCACTGTGACAATTGTAACATTGACTCTTCTAGCCACAATCCTCAGACAATCATGGTAATAATAATTTTTTAGTATATTAATGTAATTATTTGAACGTCAAAACCAATTGATCATGCATTGTTGATGTGCTTACTAATTGATATCATATATTTTGTTCTAATCATGTTCAAATATAATTTTTGAAATTATTGGGATTTTAGTGATGATGAGTGGCCTACCTGCCATATTTTTTTGCACCCCATGACAAGGAAAATTGAGAGAAGGTTTAATAAAGAGAAAAAATCAAAGAGGAACGATACTAAGAATGGTTGAATCAACCACCTATTCAATTCCCACTATGTCAAGATTCACCAATTGGGAATGACTACAACAATAATATTTCTTCACAAGCTGGCAATTGAGGTAATAAAATAGAGGTTGATATGGATTATTAGTTAAGGGATATGACTTCCATGGATACAATGTTTTTATATGCATTCTAGAATGATGATCAGCTAGGGGATGATGGTCATATTGGTGATACCTTTTTCGAAAGACTTCAATTTTCTTCCACCACCCCTCTCTTTGGACCTGGTGGTCAGTCAAACGCTACCTAGTTGGGGATGAAAATGTTACTGTACAACTTGAAAGAAAATTTTGGCTTGTCAAATGCATGTTTCTCGAAAATTTTGAAGTAATCGACCATTAATTCCTCCTTTATATTTTGAGAAACATAATCACACAAATGAACATTACAAATGGTCAATTTTATGAGCATTAATAATTATATCGACATTAATGTACATTTAATATTATCCATGACCAAATACAAATTTTTCAAATATAAGGTTCTTCCGAGAGATAATATCTTGCTCGGTAGCTGCGAAGAGGCAAAGAAATTGTTGAAAATTTTGGGTGTTGAGTAAATATCATATCATTCATGTCCAAATGATTGTATTTTATATAGAGGAGAATATATCGAAAAATGAAAATGTTCGAAATTTGGGTATGACAGTTATGATAAATCAAAAAGGAAAGCTAAACCACGTGGTCCTCCTTTAAAGATATTGAGGCACATGCCTATAATCCCAAGGATTCAAAGGCTCTTTCATTTTAAATAATTCGCTATGTTTCAGGGATGGAATGCTTCACATAGAGGTGAGTTGGGAGTTATGCAAATCCCAAGAGATTCAATAGTCATGAAGCATATAGAGGATACATAGCCCAAAAAATTCAAGGATGAAGTACGAAGTCTGTGACTCAACATAGCCATGGATGGCGTCAACCCATATTCCGTCCAGAAAACCAACTATTGTATTTTTCCTTTAGTAGTAATCAATAAAAATATCCCCCCATGGTTTTTTTGTGAAGAATGAACATCTTATGTTGGCTCTCATAGTCCCTGTCAGAAGAAAAGTGAATAATATGGATGTCTACTTACAACCACTTGTAGATGAATTGTAGGAATTATGGAATGGGATAAATGTATACAATGTATCAATACCCATCACAATAGAGAAAAGTTTTCCATTGTATGGCATATGCGCTTACACGATACATGATTATCTAGGCTTAGGAGTTTTCTCTAGTAAATTACCTATTTATTGATTTGTTTATATACGTGACAATATTATTTCTCATATTAGTTATTTCATTCGTTGTAATTGTTCTAGTATTCATGATATTCTTTAATGTGCCATGCATTTATATTCTGTACAATAATCTCGCAGTTCTTGTAACAAAAGGGCATTTTGGATGTAAATGTTATGGACCTTGTCTGGAAGCTAGATGGTCCAATGACCTATGAAAGCCAATGTATGACTTCTCCAGGGTATTCTTCCCAAAAGAACACCCTTACAGAATAGCATCATATGATTTCAATGGTAAACATGACAGAACCCAAAGGCTTCCAATAAGGACACTAGTTGAATGGCTTAGAGCATATGAGAGAGAGAAGGAGAAGGAGTTCATAGAAATGTTTGATTAAAATTAGTAGCCTATGTTCGATGATTGAGAATTATTCAACACCTATTTTGAAAAATTTCCCATTGGTATGAAAAGGGAATTTATATTTTATAACCTTCCATATTGGGAGCATCTTAATATTACCCACTTATTCAATCCCATGCATATATTTAAAAATGGTCCATATTCTTTATGGAGGAACATTTCATTGAAAAAGAGTGACACATTGGTTGTTAGGAAAGATCTTATTACTTCAAAAACTAAAATGAAACATTGGCCAAGACGATTAGAAATTAAAAGATGAGAGAAAAGCGTCGGTCCCTCTAATTGGTATTTCAAAGAAGCTTATGTTCCATGGATTTTTAAAATATATGATCTTTATTTGGAAAAGGAAGTTATAATGGGTGTGAGGATTCCATCTTCATACAAGTCTTCACTACAATGTTGCATCACCGTGGATGACCATTTGTCATGGTTGAAATCACATGACCATTTGAATCTTCTAAGAGTGTGTATAATGTAAAAAACATGATTTTATTATTTTTTATATTAATAAATTTTTTCCCATACAGGGATCATAAAACATAACTAATTTTGTATATTATTGCATGTGTTTATAAATTTTCATTTTCATTATCCTTTTTTCATGCATGGGTGTGTGAAACATGAATTCCCCCAAGACCTAGAATGTGCCATATCTAAATTATCTACTTTTGTACGTTGGATCAAGTCAAAGGAGATTCATGTGCCTAGCATTCCACGGTGACGTCAAGAGATAGTTGAGACTTTTTGTATGTTTGAGAAGCAACTACTGATGAATTTCATGGACTTTCAGGTTCATCTTCTAATCCACCTAGTAAATGACGTTGAATTAGTTGGGGTGGTTTCTTGTCATTGGATGTTCTTCTTAGAGAGGGACATGAAGAAACTGAAAGGTTTTGTTTGACAAGGGGTAAAACCTGATGGGTCTATGGCAGAGGGGTACATATCATATCATTCTTTCTATTATTCCAGTAACTACACCAAGTAGATCAACAACAGAACAGGTGTAGTGATTTGGGATGATGAAAGGGATGAAGAAAAAAGAGAAGGGGAGTTGCTCCAAACGAATGGAAAAATAAGCTCGATAAACAGTAAGTGACTTATAATTTTTAAAATTTACACAAATTAAATATTCATGTTCAACTTCGATATAATGTATATTTTTATCTCATATGTTGATGTAGAACAACAAGTTTCCACTTTAAATTTTAGTATGGAAAAAATTATTCAATTTTACTAAGTCCCAGATTCACTCTCCTCAATGATGGAACTTATTCATTCCTCATTTCTTAGTATGCAACTCTAATTTCCATATCAGTTTAAAACATATAATAATGACCTTTTTTTTCACTCTACAAGTTACAATTTTCTTTGTAACTTCAGTATTAAACTATAGAAATGTCATTCACAAAAATCAACGTAATCCTTAAGGAATCATTGTTGAATATATAACAATTTGAATCAATTTCATTGCATTATTGAGGGCCCACTACCAAACATGGAATTCGCTTAAGAAAATAAGCACTACAAGTTGTTTGAGACCACTGGCTTCACAAACCATCATAGAAACCAAAGAAAACATAATAAAAAAAATATGATTCCAGCTCTATAAGTCGTAATTTCATTTGACTGCATTAACTCTCAATGTAGTTACCATTCAAATGCAATGTCAACATTATCAGTAATATAAGATGTCATCATAAAGAACAAAAAAATGTCGTATGAATTTCTCTACATTGCTGAAGTGCAGCCATATGAGCCTTCGCACCAAACTACCAAATGTTGGACAGAGTACTTTTGTGTGTTGCAGTCAAGATAATTCAACTCTTACAACCACTTTCTAGAAACACAGATTGCGAACGCAGCTTTTGCAGGGGTGTTCACGTCGTTTACTATCATCTGCTCTCAGATTCCTTTATTCTTGCATCCAAAACATCGCAGCTTCTCCACTTTGACATTTTTTGTAACTTACATATGTAAATGGAAACTCCGTCATTCATTTGTATTCCAAGAAATCCAAGGTTCTTCTGCCACTATTTCTATTCCAAATACACACCATTCCTGCGTTCACCCATTCATATATGCACATATATAATTTGTAGATTATAAAAAATAAAAAAACATATAATAACAAACACAAATTATGTTACTAACACATGGAATGAATATTTCATTAATTTCCCTTTGCGTTTGCAACTTACACACTGGCACTCATGGTGTTTTCCTCCTTATTCCTCTTAGAATAGGTTTCTTCTCCCTATTTTTAAGTTCTTATCCCTATGTTGGATCTATATCCACGCAGGGAAAGAAACCAACTCCTAATTTAATTCCTAATTGATTAAAAATACAAACCAAACTAACTATTATCATAAATAAATAATATTAAAAATAAAATAAAATAAAATAAAATACTACTACTAATGTTTATTTCTTTTGTATTATCCAAAACGTGTGAACAAAAGATCACATTGTTGGCTAAGTCTCGATGCTCCTGTGTCAGATTCTTGGGGAAGAAAACTGATCTTGTAATGCTTCATAATCTACTCCCAACTTCTATAGTTTTGCTGCAGTCATCCAACTGGTGTCTTCCACTAGCTTGTCCTTTCCATTTGACTAAATACTAATAATAGGTTTGGCTCCTGGTTTTCTTTGACACTTTCTTCTCCAAAATGGCTTCGAATTCCCTCTTTCTTGTTTTGGGCATCTGCTCCTCCCAATTTACTATTGGATTTTCTTCTACTGTGGATTCCCCTTGTGGTTATTCTTCTGGTTCTCGATATAGATACAAATCTGCAACATTGAAGATTGGCTAAATTCCAATTCCTATTGGCAATTTAAATTCATATGCATTTGAAGAAAAATTCCTTACAATTTTAAATGGCCCTATCTTCTTCAGTTTTAATTTGTTATAAGTTTTAACATGAAATATTTCTTTTCTTAAATATACCATAGCCAAATCACCCACTTGGAATTATTTTTCTCGCCTCCTCATATCTCATCTTTGATTGTATTTTCTGCTGCGTTCTTGCAATGTTCTTTCGACATCTTCCTGTAGTTCCTACATCTGTTTTGCAAATTCTTCAGCCTTTGCGCTCCTTACCTCATGTTTTCCCAGACATCTGACTTCATACACACCCCTTGGATGCATTCCAAATTTTTTTTTGAATGGAATCATACCAGTACTTCGATTTGGAGTATCATTGTAAGCAAACTCAGCCTGAGCAAGGGCTAAATCCCACTATTTAGGATTTTTATACACCAAGCTTCTCAATATGTTTCCCAGACTTGTATTCACTGCCTCGGTCTGTCCATCCGTTTGAGGATGATATGATGAATTGAAACTAAGGTTGGTACCTATTTTCTTCCACATATTTCTCTAGAAATTTCCCACAAACTTGGTATCCCTGTCAGACACAATGCTTACAGGTAATCCATGTAATCTTACAACTTCTGAAAAATCAGAATAGCAATATTGTCACACCTCCAATTTCACCCAGAAAAAAAAAAATTTCCTTTGCGAATGCAAGCTTGTGAGCCTAGGGTTATTATGACATTTCAATCTTTTCACTATGATAGTTTTCATTTCATCATGTTGCAATAACACCCTCTACCACTATCTCTCATCTTATGTTATTTTTATTACAATTAGGGAGATGGTTTATACGAACCTATTCTTTACACAGGTCTCATATAGCCACTCTCCTTTAGCTTAATGGTCATATATCCCATTTATGAAATTACTGAATTCACACGTAAACCATATGGACTATGAACATATATTATATAAAATGAGTTGTATGAGTCGTTGCCCAAGGCACTTTTGACCCTTCTAATAGCCATCATTACGATGTTTACATTATATATATGGTTATAGCCTTTGGGGTTTCGATTTTTCATATAATTCGAAGTGCATATTATTATGAATGGACTTTTTCCATGCGTTTGGCATCAACATGTATATACGCCTGGGTTGATATGACCACCCATCATGGTACCTCAGAATTTAAATCGATTTAATATATGGTACTAGCATTGGGATTATTCTGCACGTAGAGTGTATCATTACTCTAGATTTGGGTTTCTCTATGCATCGTCGCGGTGAGATTTTTATCCACGTCAGGCGTTGTGATAATTAACTGAGTGTTGTATGGTTTTTATGCCCTTTCATTTGCTTACATAGTGAGTCCATGTCGCCGGCATACTCAGCCTACGTGGTGTACCACTCCCACGCCTATACTTGCACAGGACATATGGAATTCAATTCGCATCTACACTCATAAATTTTGCCCGATGGTATTAACTCTCCATGGCTACCCATCGATCCGTGGCTTAACTTCTCCGATTCTGCCAAGTGGACGATGGCGATCGCTTTCAGTTAGGGTTCAGGTGGTTTAGAGAAGGCTTATATAAGTTCTGAGTGTAGAGTTAAGTTGGTTTTCTGCGTTCATCAGTTGCAGGCCTCCTCTGCGTCTGCACCATTCCACTTCTGCCGAGGGTTTCGACTCTCCGTTGCAGAGAAGAAGTATGGCGCCTCTCGTTCCTCAACATGCGGTCAGGTAATTCCTCCATGCACATTTTAATTCTATTGCAGGTTTGAATGATTCATAATTAGTTTGTAAAGGCCATACGCCTGCTCTGAATATATATATTGAATCATCAGTAAGGTGAATGCGTCTGGTTTGTTTTTCGATGTTCAAGGTATCCGTTCAGCGCAAGGTGTGGTTGGTTTCTATTTTCAGGGTTATCGTTGACCCTTCTCTGGTTATATTTAAATTGCGACTGATTTGTTCTATACCTCTTGTGTAGCATGCGTCGCCTCTCCTCAGGCGGACGTCTCCTGTTCCATGGAGCTTTATGAGGTGTCTTCTTATTCATGCCATCTCCGCATATAATTGTTGATTTCGTCGTGTTATACTCGAGGGTAATTTGTATTAATCCCTCTCTGTTCAATGTTCAATTGCAGGGCTCGACGCATCTGAGATTTTCATTCCACAGGTAATGGTTTTAATACCGAACTTATTTTATTCATTCGCTTATTTCTCCATGATGGCGCAATGATGAACTCACATTTTGGGTCGAATCTGTCTTCTACAGGTAAATCCGGAGGACTCTTGCGTACTTATGACAGTAGATAGTGACCCTTTCAATCGTATGGATGCTAACATCGGTCTCTTGGTCGTCCAGGTCGGTATACTTATGGGGTTACTTCCCCTATCCTGATGCGTTGTCTCGTGGGCATCGAAACATTGCTTCTCTTGTGATGTTTCGCAGTATTGGTTGAGGAACGAGACTATCTCTCCGAGTCGGTGTTTTTTTTTTTTTTTTATCGTTGTCATTCTTGGATGGCGCTCGGTTAAATTTGTTCTGTTGAGATAGGGGTTGTGAGTTATATACCCCAGCCTGATAGGCTCAGCATGTAATTCAAAATTTTTGGATAGATATGTACTCCCTATTGTCTTAGGTCAATTTTAATATACTTTGCCACAGTTTAAATGTACATGGACTATATGAATAGTGCATATGATTTCATAACTTGGCATATGGCTTTGTTTAATTTGCTCGTCTTAACCATATTTTTTTCCGATAATGCTAAGGACATTCCAGATTTCTTCATTGCATCCATCAGAATTTACAGATAGTTATATATATGTTTATCTATTCTTCGAATGCACTTCATTCACTCTTTTCTGTGGTTAGAAATCTCCACCTTGGTACTTGTATCATTATTACAGTTGCCTCTGCTCCTGGTTACATTAACTTGTTTTATACCTATCTGTCTAGACATATGGAAAGCTTGCTGGAAATTTATGAGACAATTCTCCTTTATAAACAGATGGTTAATATGTATGAAAGTCTAGAGATTATGTTTTCCTATTTTCCAAAGTTATACAGGCATAATTCTATTCTCCAGTTTCTTCTCACTTTCTTGTATCTAGTTACAGCTCTTATCTACTTATGTGTCTGATGGTAGCTGGTTCTGAAGAGCTGGTAATGGGATTTGAACTCTTTTCATTTTCCCTCATAGTCAAGGGAATTAGTGGTTACATAAATGCTACTGTGTATAATGTTGAAATTTATTTACTCTTTGCTCCTATGCTTCTCAACTGCTTACTCATAATTTCTGCACTCTATGTATTCATTCTCAGTACTATGATGTTAGAATAGTTCCATGAGGCCATTGTCTTGTTTTTTTTTATTATTATTTATAAATATCTACTCCTTTCCTCCACTAGAGTAAGGGGCTTATGGACTACCTTGTTTTCTTAGACCATTTAATTTCCTGGAATTATAATGGAGTATTTGGCTAAACCTGAGGTCAGTCTATTGAGTCTCTCCCTCTGTTATTTCATAGACAGTATAAGTTTTAACTCATATCCTGCTATTGTTCTGGTGTACTATAGTGAATTCCATTTCTCTCTATGATAGTTGTAATAAAAATTATGCTAGGAAACAGAAGCAGATTAAAAATAATTTCACAATGTTTCCTGAAAGAACAAGGTTTCCTCAGATTTAAACCCACCCTGGGTTTAAACATTCTATGGAATTCAACTTTACAGGATTTTCCTCTACAAATATACAGAGTGATCAGGTTACTGCCTGGTGATTACATTCTGTTAAATGTAGACTAATAAAATGTAATATCCTAGAGACAAATTTTATTTTTATATGTAGCCAATTCATACCATAATAAACAAGAAGACAATTTTTCTCAGAGACATACCACTCGTGCAGTAGACCAACCTCCCAACCTTAGAGTTCTTCTGTCTCCCAGAACTCACCCCTGAGCTAAGATCACCTCCTGCAGCAGATTAACCCCTAATCTGTACAAGAGCAGCTTATTTAAGCTATTGTTCCCCAAAGCATGTTTCTAATTCTGCGTCCAGAATCTCAGGATGCTTTTCTTCCTGTTTGCCTAGGCTTCCCAATTTAGGGATTCTTTAAAGCTGTTTTATGCTTTTCCTCATCTTTTCCAGCTTTTTACCTCTTCCCAACTACTTTCCTCATCATTGGGGAAATTCAGATTTTTCCTCAAAAATCTAAATTTAAAACTTACTATCTTTCAAGGATTTTTGAAAGGTTGTGGGGAAATATTTGCCTCATCCATCCTCACAGATTTAGCAAGTGATCTCATCATCTCATTTTTCGTCAATCTGCACCACAATAATTTATTCATTTCCTCAATTAAATGTTTAATTACATTCACAAAATAATTATCCTTTGGGGTCCATTCCCTTTAGGATTTGAAGTTCAAGTATCTAACTTTAAAATTCAATCACATGAATTGGGGATGTTACATATTCCCCCTCTGAAAATAAACACCGTCCTCGATGTTGTTTTTCAACTATTAGAGTTTATTTTGCAAATAAAAATGGATATTTTTCCATCATTTCAGTCTCTCATTCCCAGGTAGCTTCTTCAGCAGTAAAGTGCTTCCACTTCACCTTTACTCTTGCTACCGTTCTACTTCTCAATTCAATTTCTTCCCGCTCCAATATTTGAAGCGGTTCTGGCAGAAACTTCCCTTCTGGTTCCACCTGTACAAGATTCCAATCAACTATGTGAGAAGCATCATGCACATATTTTTTTAACAATGAAACATGAAATACGTCATGAACTCTAACATGGGGTGGTAAGGTCAGCTTGTAAGCCACTGGTCCCACCCTTTCTAATACTTCAAAGGGACCACAGTATCTAGGGGCCAATTTTGCACAACTCCCAGCATAAAGGGTGTCTTTTTGGGTTTAATAGGCAAATATACATGCTCCCCAACTTTAAATTCTCTATGCACTGTTTTCTTATCTGCATAACTCTTCTGGCGATCTTGTGTTGTCTTGATGTTCTTTTGTATCTGTTTGACAATTCCTTCCATTTCTTGTAAAGCATCTGGTCCCAGCATTAGTTTTTCTTCTGGCCGACTCCAGCTCAAAGGAGTACGACACTTCCTTCCATACAGTGCCTCAAACAGACTCATTTTGATGGAGGATTGATAGCTATTATTATAGGCAAATTCAGCTAAATGTAAGAAATCTTCCCACTTTGAGGGTCTATCCATCACATACATTCTCAGCATGTCCTCCAAAATTTGATTAGTTCTTTCCATTTGACCATCAGTCTGAGGGTGGTAGGCAGTGCTAAAATTCAATTTAGTACCCATTCCTCCAAATAATCCCCTCCAAAACGCTGCTGTAAACTTAGCATCCCTATCATAAACAATTACCTGAGGAACCCCATGGAGCCTTACTATCTCCTTCAGGAACACATTCGCTACTTGAGCTGTTCCAAAGGTGGATTTCACTGGTATAAAGTGAGCAGCTTTGGTTAAAGTGTCTACTACTACCATTACAGAATCATGCTGGTATTTGGTTTTGGGTAATCATGTAATGAAGTCCATGGAAACGGTGTCCCACTTCCATTCTGTAATGGGCCAAGGGTTCAGAAGGCCAGCAGGATGCTGATGTTCAACCTTAACTAATTGACATTCCATGCATCTACTTAAATATTCTGCTACCTCTCTCTTCATTCCTGGCCAGAACAACTTCTTTTTCGGGGCTGTTAACATTTTTTGATACCCTGGATGTCCTGCATAAGGTTGTTTGTGGTACTCATCCAGAATTTCTCTTTTTAGAGACTCTACATTGGGAATATAAAATATGTTCTTATAAAAAATCAACCCTTTTTGGTTTTGGGTAAAATCAATTTTCTCCTTTTTCTGTAATTTTACCATAAGTGTTTCATAATTTGGGTCTTGATTTGCTGCCTTATTCACCAATTCTTCTACATCTATATGAGCACTACTTCCAATATTATTGATATGCTGACAAGCATTTCTGCTCAATGCATCAACAACTTTATTCTCCTTCCCTCTAATATGTTTTATATCCATGTCAAACTCGCTTAAAAAGGACAGCCATCTAGCCTGTCTGGCATTCAACTCAGTTTGGGAAAAGAAATATTTGAGACTAATATGATCAGTCATCAATGTAAATTTTTTTCCAAGAAGATAATGCCGCCACATTTTCAAAGCATGAATAACAGTTGCTAACTCTAAATCATAGGCACTATAATTCTGTTCATGTATCTTCAGTTTCCTGGATTCATAGGCAATCACTGAATTTTCCTGCAAAAGAACTCCTCACAATCCTTCTCTACATGCATCCATACATACCACAAATTCCTTATCAGGATCTGCAATCTTCAGTATAGGGGCTGTGGTAAGTTTCAGTTTTAATTGGTCGAAACTGTTTTGGCATTTTTCAGTCCATTCAAACTTGACACCTTTTCTCTGTAAGGAAGTGATGGGATGTGCTATGGAAGAAAATCTCTCCATAAATCTGCGATAATAGCCGGCAATCCCCATGAATGATCTAACTGCTGAAACATCAGCGGGTACTGGCCATTCTTTTATAGCCTTTATCTTCTCCGGGTCCACAGCAAGGCCTTGTTCAGAAATAATATGACCCAAGTATTGGATCTTGTCCTTATAGAACTCACATTTGCTAAATTTAGCGTATAGCTGATTTTCCTTTAGAGTTTGCAACACTATCCTCAGGTGTTCTTTGTGTTCCTCTTCACTGTTTGAGTAAACTAAAATATCATCTATGAACACAAGGAAAAATTTATCCAAATACTTGTTTAACACACTGTTCATTAGGCACATGAATGTGGCAGGGGCGTTTGTCAAACCAAAAGGTAGAACTACAAATTCGTAGTGGCCATACCTGGTTCTAAAGGTTGTTTTACTGATGTCTTCCTCTTTAATTTTGAGCTGGTGGTAACCAATTCTTAAGTCAATTTTTGAGAACACTAAAGCTCCTCTCACTTGATAAAAAATATCATCAATTCTAGGCAAAGGATATCTATTTTTAATGGTCAACTTATTCAGTTGCCTATAATCAATGCACATCCTGAAAGTTCCATCTTTCTTCTTCACGAACAGCACTGGTGCTCCCCAAGGAGACACACTCGGTCTGATATACCATTTATCTAGCAGTTCTTGCAATTGAATTTTCAGTTCTATAAGTTCAGGAGGACTGATTCGATAAGGTGCTCGTGAAACAAGTGTTGCTCCTGGCACCAGATCGATGGAGAAGTCAATCTCTCTTTTGGGGGAAAGATGAGGGATTTCCTTTGGAAAAACTTCCTTGAATTCTCTTATTACTGGTACAACATCCAGTAATTCTTCTTTAGTTTTTTGTTCTGTTTCTTCCACATGCACTGCATAAACTTGGTATCCTTTTCTAGCTGTTCTTTTTAATTGCAATGCTGAAATTTGTCTTACAGAAATAGGTTTTGGTTTCCCTTTGAGAATAAAATTTTTCCCTTCCTCATCTACATAATGCAAGGTCTTATCCCAAAAATTCATCAAAGCTTTCTTCTTTTCCAGCCAATCCATTCCTATCAATAGATCATATGACCCTAAGGGCAGAATGTTCAAATTCTCTTCTGTTCGAAACTCATTTAATTGGATTTCTGTTCTGGGCAGTTTATGTGTTACCTTTCTTTTTGTTCCAGTGGCCAGCTGTACCAACCATGACTGTGGAAATTTTTCAGTTTTTAAGTTACATTTTTCTACAATCTTTGGACTAACGTAACTCAAAGAAGCACCTGGATCAATCAGAACAGAAACAGGTAGGTCAGAAATCTTACCCTCCATTTCCACCATGGTTGCTTGATGTTCTGCTTGCCGATTTTCCAGGGCTGCACTGATAGTTGGTATGTTTCTGGCTATATCATTTACTGTTGTCGCTTCCCGATCTCTCATGAGCATATGAATATTTCGATGAGGGCAGTCCCTCAAAAGATGGGGTTCTCCACAGCCCCAACATTTCAAGGGCTCCTTCATTCTGACTGTTCCCTCCTTTTTACTGTCTCCATCTATTGGTTTCGATGCCACTTGAGACTGTGCAGTTTGACTTTCTTTGGGTTTACTAAATCTTTTCCGCTGATGATCTCTGCCAAAATTCTTCAGATAGGCTGGTTTCTATTTTCTCCCTTTGACTTCATTCTTACTTACCCAACTTTTTCCTTGATCAGTTTTTCCTTTGAACTGTTGGTAACACAATCTAGCTTTTCTAACAGCTTCGTCCATTGTTTTTGGATTATCAAACTCAATTTTCTCTTTGTATACCATAGGCAAACAATTCAGAAACCTCTGTACCTTTGCCTTTTCTTCCCTTATGTAAGGTACATATCTTAATAGATTGGTAAACTTAGTAACAAACTCATCAATAGTGAGTTGTCCCAATCTAAGCTCATGAAATTATTTTTCTTTGTCATCATAGTACCGCTCATTCAAGTAGCGATTCTTAAATTTAGCCTGGAAATCCTCCCAAGTAACTGTATTTTCATCTATGGCATGCACCATCTTTGTCTCCTCCCACCACAAGGTAGCCTTACCTTGTAGCTGGTAGACAGCTAATCTGGCCTTCAAATTGCTCTCATATTCATAAAATTGGAAATACGTAATCATATTCAGCAACCAGGCTTCCGCATCTTCCTCCTTCTTCGCGTCATAGGAGGGAGGTTTGATTTTTCGGAATTCCCCTTGTAATTCCTTTTTCTGCTTATTCTGATGTCGAATGGCATCTTCCTCATCATATTCATCAGTTTTCCTCTTTTTAGAACCTTCGCCTTCTTGGTTGTTCCGTGAGGTTAATTCCCTGATGAGCTTTTCCTTCTCCTCACTAGCTAATGACAATCTGTCATTCTGGCTTTTTATCTCAGCCAATTCTTGTTGCAAATTTCACAACATAGCCATCATGGCCGCATTGGGATCTGGTTCACCACGTAGATCAACATAAATTTCGCCACCTTCTTCCATTCTATCACCTCACTGTACACTACATAGCACAGGTCAGTGAACAGAAAAAACAAAACAACAAAAATAAAAATGTTGCTACGGAAAATAAAATTACACAGTGAGTACATAGCAGTTGTGAGCACAATGTCACCAGCCCAGTTTTATAACTTGGGCTCTGATACCATTTGTCACACCTCCAATTTCACCCAGAATTTTTTTTTTTCCTTTGCGAATGCAAGCTTGTGAGCTTAGGGTTATTATGACATTTCAATCTTTTCACTATGATAGTTTTCATTTCATCATGTTGCAATAACACCCTCTACCACTATCTCTCATCTTATGTTATTTTTATTACAATTAGGGAGATGGTTTATACGAACCTATTCTTTACACAGGTCTCGTATAGCCACTCTCCTTTAGCTTAATGGTCATATATCCCATTTATGAAATTATTGAATTCACACGTAAACCATATGGACTATGAACATATATTATATAAAATGAGTTGTATGAGTTGTTGCCCAAGGCACTTTCGACCCTTCTAATAGCCATCGTTACGATGTTTACGTTATATATATGGTTATAGCCTTTGGGGTTATCGATTTTTTATATAATTCGAAGTGCATATTATTATGAATGGACTTTTTCCATGCGTTTGGCATCAACATGTATATACACCTGGGTTGATATGACCACCCATCATGGTACCTCAGAATTTAAATCGATTTAATATATGGTACTGGCATTGGGATTATTCTGCACGTAGAGCGTATCATTACTCCAGATTTGGGTTTCTCTGTGCATCGTCGCGGTGAGATTTTTATCCACGTCAGGCGTTGTGATAATTAACTGAGTGTTGTATGGTTTTTATGCCCTTTCGTTTGCTTACATGGTGATTCCACGTCGCTGGCATACTCAACCTACGTGGTGTACCACTCCCACGCCGATACTTGCACAGGACATATGGAATTAAATTCGCATCTGCACTCATAAATTTTACCCGACGGTATTAACTCTCCATGGCTACCCATCGATCCGTGGCTTAACTTCTCTGATTCTGCCAAGTGGACGATGGCGATCGCTTTCAGTTAGGGTTCAGGTGGTTTAGCAAAGGCTTATATAAGTTCTGAGTGTAGAGTTAAGTCGGTTTTCCGCGTTCATCAGTTGCAGGCCTCCTCTGCATCTGCACCATTCCACTTCTGCCGAGGGTTTCGACTCTCCGTTGCAGAGAAGAAGTATGGCGCCTCCCATTCCTCAACACGCGGTCAGGTAATTCCTCCACGCACATTTTAATTCTATTTCAGGTTTGAATGATTCATAATTAGTTTGTAAAGGCCATACGCCTGCTCTGAATATATATATTGAATCATCAGTAAGGTGAATGCGTCTGGTTTGTTTTTTGATGTTCAAGGCATCCGTTCAGTGCAAGGTGTGGTTGGTTTCTATTTTCAGGGTTATCGTCGACCCTTCTCTGGTTATATTTAAATTGTGACTAATTTGTTCTATACCTCTTGTGTAGCATGCGTCGCCTCTCCTTAAGCAGACGTCTCCTATTCCATGGAGATTTATGAGGTGTGTTCTTATTCGTGCCATCTCCGCATATAATTGTTGATTTCGTCGTGTTATACTCGAGGGTAATTTGTATTAATCCCTCTCTGTTCAATGTTCGATTGCAGGGCTCGACGCGTCTGAGATTTTCATTCCACAGGTAATGGTTTTAATACCGAACTTATTTTATTCATTCGCTTATTTCTCTACGATGGCGCAATGACTAACTCACATTTTGGGTCGATTTTGTCTTCTACAGGTAAATCCGGAGGACTCCTGTGTACTTATGACAGTAGATAGTGACCCTTTCAATTGTATGGATGCTAACATCGGTCTCTTGGCCGTCCAGGTCGGTATACTTATGGGGTTACTTCCCCTATCCTGATGCGTTGTCTCGTGGGTGTCGAAACATTGCTTCTCTTGTGATGTTTCGCAGTATTGCTTGAGGAACGAGACTATCTCTCCGAGTCGGGGTTTTTTTTTTTCTTCTTCTTATTATCGTTGTCATTCTTGGATGGCGCTGGGTTAAATTTGTTCTGTTGAGATAGGGGTTGTGAGTTATATACCCCAGCCTGATAGGCTCAGCATGTAATTCGAAAATTTTGGACAGATATGTACTCCCTATTGTCTTAGGTCGATTATACTCTGCCACAGTTTAAATGTACATGGACTGTATGAATAGTGCATATGATTTCATACCTTGGCATATGGCTTTGTTTAATTTGCTCGTCTGAACCATATTTGTTTCCGGTAATGCTAAGGACATTCCAGATTTCTTCATTTCATCCATCATAATTTAAAAATAGCTATATATATGTTTATCTATTCTTCGAATGCACTTCGTTCACTCTTTTCTGTGGTTAGAAATCTCCACTTTGGTACTTGTATCATTATTACAGTTGCCTGTGCTCCTGGTTACATTGAACTTGTTTTATACCTATCTGTCGAGACATATGGAAAGCTTGCTGGAATCTTATAAGACAATTCTCCTTTATAAACAGATGGTTAATATGTATGAAAGTCTAGAGATTATGTTTTCCTATTTTCCAAAGTTATACATGCATAATTCTATTCTCCAGTTTCTTCTCACTTTCTTGTATCTAGTTACAGCTCTTATCTACCTATGTGTCTGATGGTAGCTGGTTCTGAAGAGCTGGTAATGGGATTTGAACTCTTTTCATTTCCCTCATAGTCAAGGGAATTAGTGGTTACATAAATGCTACTGTGTCTAGTGTTGAAATTTATTTACTCTTTGCTCCTATTCTTCTCAACTGCTTACTCATAATTTCTACACTCTATGTATTCATTCTCAGTACTATGATGTTAGAATAGTTCCATGAGGCCATTGTCTGGTTTTTTTTTTTTTTTTTTTATAAATATCTACTCCTTTCCTTCACTAGAGTAAGGGGCTTATGGACTACCTTGTTGTCTTAGACCATTTGATTTCGTGGAATTATAATGGAGTATTTGGCTGACCCTGAGGTCAGTCTATTGAGTCTCTCCCTCTGTTCTTTCATAGACAGTATAAGTTTTAACTCATATCCTGCTATTGTTTTGGTGTACTATAGTGAATTCCATTTCTCTCTATGATAGATGTAATAAAAATTATGCTAGGAAACAGAAGCAGATTAAAAACAATTTCACAATGTTTCTTGAAAGAACAAGGTTTCCTGAGATTTAAACCCACCCTGGGTTTAAACATTCTATGGAATTCAACTTTACAGGATTTTCCTCTACAACTATACAGAGTGATCAGGTTACTTCCTGGTGATTACATTCTGTTAAATGTAGACTAATAAAATGTAATATCCTAGAGACAAATTTTATTTTTATATGTAGCCAATTCATACCATAATAAACAAGAAGACAATTTTTCTCAGAGACATACCACTCGTGCAGTAGACCAACCTCCCAACCTTAGAGTTCTTCTATCTCCCAGAACTCACCCCCGAGCTAAGATCACCTCCTGTAGCAGATTCACCCCTAATCTGTACAAGAGTAGCTTATTTAAGCTATTGTTCCCCAAAGCATGTTTCTAATTCTGCGTCTAGAGTCTCAGGATGCTTTTCTTCCTGTTTGCCTAGGTTTCCCAATTTAGGGATTCTTTAAAGCTGTTTTATGCTTTTCCTCAGCTTTTCCAGCTTTTTACCTCTTCCCAACTACTTTCCTCATCATTGGGGAAATTCAGATTTTTCCTCAAAAATCTAAATTTAAACTTACTGTCTTTCAAGGATTTTTGAAAGGTTGTGGGGAAATATTTGCCTCATCCATCCTCACAGATTTAGCAAGTGATCTCATTATCTCATTTTTTTTGGTCAATCTGCACCACAATAATTTATTCATTGCCTTAATTAAATGTTTAATTACATTCACAAAATAATTATCCTTTGGGGTCCACTCCCCTTAGGATGTAAAGTTCAAGTATCTAACTTTAAAATGCAATCACATGAATTGGGGGTGTTACAAAATATGTGTTGCATCACTTGTTTTCTTGCATGCAATAAAATGAGACATTTTAGAAAATCTATCCACAACAACATAAATGGAATCATTTCTCCTTTGATTTTTTTGCAAACCAAAAAAAAAAATCGTACTAACGGCATCTCATCATCGTTCGGGTATTGGTAATGGCTAATACAATCATCTATTATGACTTTTCCCCTTAGCATGCTGAAAAATCATACATTTTTCCACAAACCATTTAACATCAGTTTGCATCTTTGGCCAGTAATAAAAATTACTTACCTGAGCAAAGGTTTTGTCCTACCCAAAATGTCTGGATAGACCTCCACTATGCTTCTCCTTGATTATGTTTTCCCTTATAGAAAATTTAGGAATACATAACTTATTACTTTTGAATAGTAATCCCCCTTAGATAAGATAATCCAACCACTGGTTTCTGTTATGGAATACTGGATTTTCTATAGCTGCATAAATTTCTTTAAACTTTGAATCATATTTATACATGTCAACCATCTGTTCGAACCCTACAACACCAACTTGTAATTCCTGCATAATTATGTTCACCCTGCTCAAAGCATCAACATCTTTGTTCAATTTACCACTCATATGCTTGATTACAAAAGTGAAACTCTGCAAATAGTCTACCCATTTGGCATGTTTTTTATTTAACTGTGGTTGGTTGTTTATAAACTATAATGCATGATTATCAGAATATAACACAAACTCTTTTGGCAAAAAATAATATCTCCATTTTTTTAAAGCCTGTACAACAACATAAAATTCCTTGTCATAAGATGAATATTTCTTATTTTCTTCATTTAGTTTTTCACTGAAGTATGTTATTGGTTTCTGATCTTGGCTCAGAACTGCTCCAATCGCAATCCCACTAGCATCAGTTTCAACATGGAAAACTTTCTCAAAATTTGGTAAAGCCAAGACAGGTTTTTTCAGTTATTTTTTTCTTTAGCAATTTAAAGTTTTGATCTGTTGCTTCTGTCAATTTCAATGGCTAATTAGTTTCTCTGATTGTTTCAATAATGGGTGCACAAATCTGACTAAAAATTTGAATAAATTTTTGGTAGAAACTTGCAAGACCATGGAAGCTTGTTACCTCAAATATGCTTCTAGGAGTTGGCCAATTCACAATTGCTTGGATTTTCTCTGAATTCATTTTCAACCCTTCCCTAGAGACTAAAATCCCCAAATAAATTAGTTCTTCCTTCATAAAGCTGCACTTCTTCAAATTTATTAGCATTTTTTCTTTTTGCAGAGTCTTTAAAACTAATTTAAGGTGTTCTAGATGCTCCTCTTTACTTCGGTTGAAAATGAGAATATCATCAAGATAAAAATTACAAATTTACACATATATTCCTTAAAACTTCATTCATCAACCTCATGAAGGTACTAGGTGAATTAGTAATTCTGAAAGGCATTACTAACGATTCATACAACCCATTATTTGTTTTGAATGTGATTTTCCACTCATCTCCCTCTCTCATTATTATCTGATGATAACCACTCTTCAAATCTATCTTAGAAAAATAATTCGACCCACTCAAGCAATCCATTAAATCATTCATTCATGGTAAAGGAAAATGATACCTGATGGTGATTTTATTTATGGCTCTAGAATATCTGCACATGCGCCATTCACCTCCTTTGTTTGGACTGACTACTGTTGGTATAGCACATGGACTGAGGCTTTCTCTGATTAATCCTTTATCCATCAACTCTTGCACTTGTATTCCAAATTCAGCATTTTCCTACGGCGTTAACCTGTAGCCTGCTTTATTCAGAAAACTAGCTCCAGTGATTAGATCAATGTGGTGACTAATACTCTTTATCGACGGTAACTCATTTGGAAACTCATCCACAATAATATCAGCAAAATCATTCAACATATTTTGAATTTATTCAAGTAAATATTCTAAATTTGTATAAGTTAAAATTACTTGGGTCTCCCAACAATAGCAAAATGCATCTCCTCACCCTTCTCAACTTGTTGCAACAGGGTTTTTTCCACTCATCAACATAACGTTGTTTCAATGTGCTTCCTCATTAGCTTCAGCTTTCAATGGTAGTAGTGTATGCTTGTTCCCATCTTTTTCAAGAGTATAAGTGTTTCTTCTGCCATCATGTATGGCTTTCCGATCAAACTACCAGGGCCTTCCTAGCAATATGTGGCATACATCCATCGACATTACATCACATAAAATAACATCCTTATAAGTACCAATCAGGATTTCGACTTTACATTGTTTAGTTACAATAATTTTATGGCCTTTTTGGAGCCATGATACATTATTAGGAGTGGGGTGTACTTTTTTCTCCAACTTCAATTTTTCCACCATCTCTGTAGAAACAAGGTTATCAATAATATCACCTTCAATTACCAATTTACAACACTTACCCTTTGACTTACGTACAGTTCTGAATAGATTCTTTCTCTGAGTTGGTTCTCTGGATTCCTTAGCTACTTTAATCAATATCCTTTTCAATAACAAGGATTCTTCGGCTTTAGGTGGTTCCTCTTCGGCTACATTGTGAGGAATTTCTTCCATTTGTTTAGCAATGTTCACATTCAACTAGGTTGTTGGTCTATTTTGAGGAAAATCACATTGCATATGTCCCCACTCACCACATGTAAAGCACCGAATATCCCTTCCTCGGCCTCTACCTCTGGGCACAAACCTTCCATGACAAGAGTCTCTTCTTTATGGTGATCTATTACTCAGACTTCCTGCGTCATTCTGGGAGTGTTGAAATCTAGATTTAAATGTCCCCGTTCTTTTTGCTGGACTCTTGCCTCTATTTCTCTGGTTTTGTTTGCGCAACATCTTTTCTTCTGTCGAAAAAGCTGCTTGGTAGGAATCTTCAATCATATTCAAATTTAATAAGCTAGTCGCATCCTATATTTCATATCTCAAACAACTTATATATCTAGCTACCTTTTCTATGTCATCTTCAATATGACCCGCTCTAATACTTAGCTTATAAAATTATTTAGTATATTCTTTGATAGTCATCCCTTTCTGCTTTAATTTTTGCCATTGTCTAAAAACATTTAATTGATAATCTTTCAGCATGAACTTACCTTTTATTTTACTCACCATCTTATCCCATTGCTTTATTTTGGGCTTCCCTTTTTATTCTCTGGATAACTGCAACTCATCCCACCACAAGGCTGCATGACCTTTCAATCTTGTGGCTGCAAACTTCAATTTCTTCTTCTCATCGAATTCTTCATAGTTGAAATATTTGTCTAATGAAATGATCCAGTCCATTATTACTTCCACACTAAGATTTCCATCGTATAAAGGAACTTCTACCTTTGGTCTGCTACTGGCCTTTGCTAGCATCTTCATAACTTTAGCTTCCTTGCTTTCTTCCTCTCTTTCTTCTTCAGTGGTGTCTTCTTCATTGGCACTGGAAATTCCATCATCTTTCACCCTCCTTTGAATAGTTTCCATTATGGCCATCCCTATACGCAAGTGTCAGATTTCGACTAGAAGAACTGCATTTGCTATAGGTCTTCCTCGACCTATTCCAACTCCTCTTCTGGGAAACATTATCTGCAATGTTCAAGAACAAATCAATGGATTTGATACCAAAAATGATGTAGAACAACAAATTTCCACTTTAAATTTTAGTATGGCAAAAATTATTCAATTTAAGTAAGTCCCAGATTCACTCTCCACAATGATGGAACTTATTCGTTCCTCATTTCTTAGTATGCAACTCTGATTTCCATATCCATTTAAAACATATAATAATGACCTTTATTGCCGCTCTACAAGTTACAATTTACTTTGTAACTTCAGTATTAAACTATAAAAATGTCATTCCCAAAAATCAACAGAATCCTTAAGGAATCATTATTGAATATATAACAATGTGAATCAATTTCGTTGCATTATTCTGCGCCCAGTACCAAACATGGAATTTGCTTAAGAAAATAATCACTGTAAGTTGTTTGAGACCGTTGGCTTCACAAACCATCATAGCAACCAAAGCAAACATAATAAAAAAAATATGATTCCAGCTCCATAAGTTGTAATTTCATTTGACTGCATTAACTCTCAACGTAGTTACCATTGAAATGCAATTTCAACATTATCAGTAATATGAGATGTCAGCATAAAGAAAAAAATTCGTATGCATTTCTTTGCATTGCTGAAGTGCAACATTATGAACCTTCGCACCAAACTACCAAATGCTAGAAAGAGTACTTCTGTGTGTTGCACTCAAGATAATTCAACTCTTACAACCACTTGCTAGAAACATAGATTGCGAACACGACTTTTGCAGGGGTGTTCACGCCATTTACTATCTTCTGTTGTCATCTTCCTTTACACCTGCGTCCAAAACATCGCAGCTTCTCCACTATGACATTCACTATAACTTATGTATGTAAATGGAAACTCCATCATTAATTTGTATTCCAAGGAGTCTAAGGTTCTTTTGCCACTATCGTTGTTCCAAGTACACACCATTCCTGCGTTCACCCATTCATATACACAGATATATAATTTGCAGATTCTAACAAATAAAAAAAACATATAATACCAAACAAAAATTATGTTACTAATGCATGGACTGAATATTTGATTAATTTCCCTTTGTGTTTGCAATTTACACACTGGCACTCATGGTTTTTTCCTCCTTATTCCCTATTATCTATACTTGAAATATGAAATTGTTCCTCTTAGAATAGGTTTATTCTCGAATTTTCTCAACAAATCAATACCTCCCTATTTTTAAGTGCTTATCCCTATGTTGGCTCTATATCCACACAGGGAATAAACCAATTCCTAATTTTATTCCTAATTGATTAAAAATACAAAACAAACTAAATATTCTCATAAATAAATAATAATGAAAAAAAATAAAATAAAATACTACTACTAATGTTTATTTCTTTTGGATTTTCCACAACATGTGAACAAAACATCACATTGCTAGCTAAGTCTTGATGCTCCTGCATCATATGTACTATATGTGGGTTTTATTTCATCAGCGAATGCTAAAATTGAAGCAATCAATAAATTCGTTCTTTACAATTCTGAAGTGACACAACCATGGGTCGCATTGTATGAACAAAAGAGGATGAAATTGGATGGTGACATGAACAAATTTAGATGGTTGAATGGTAGAAGTGTGCCTTATCCTGATCATTTAAAAGAAAATTTGCCAAAAATGTGCCCCAACAGTTAAGTCATTGACTGAGTCAGAGAGAAATATGGTACAACCAATCATTACCCATGTGATGAAGAGGATGCACTAAACATAGGTATTGGGTGAACCTACTCTGTAATGATATATTTATGTAAATTTTCAACTTAATAATTCACCTTTGAAATGTAATTACATCTATATTTCTCTTATGAAACCAACTCCAAAAATAGAATAAAAGAGAGCTCAATGCCTTATAAATAAGCCACTTCGTGGGGGAAACCTCCTTTACATTACATAAATGAACAATTCTTGGATGATGCAAATGAAAAAGCCTCCTTTCTATATATAGGAGTCCACGGGGTCACAATATAATCGTAGCCAACCTAACAATAATAATGTAAGGGCACAATAATAAAAATATGGGGTTACAGGGGTACAACAATGACAATAAGGGGGCTACACTAACAACAATAAGGGACTACACTAGTAATATAGGGACCTGGCATGCCCGTCCCCTTCAAAAAAGTGTTGTCCTCAATGCTTGAGTAGCTTTGGATGCTTCTATATAAAATTATCATCCTCCCATGTTGAATCTTTGGTGGGTAAGTTATTCCACTTGATGAGACTCTGAAATTGATCGATTTTGTAGCTCTCGAATTCTTGTTTCCGTGACTGCTTCAGGTTCCAATATGATATTTCCTTCCTTATCAAGTTCTGGAAATATTGTTTAAACTGGAATTTTTTCACCTATAACCTTATTTAAGAATGAAACATGGAAAGCTGGATTTCCATGAGAAGAATAAGGAAGCTCCAATTTGTATGCCATAGTACCATACCTTGTAAGTACCATAGTTCTTGGTGATAATTTATTATCTTTCTTAGCTTTCTTGAGGGATATTATTTTGTATGGTTGTAGCCATAAAAATACTTATTCTCCTACGTCAAAACTTCTCTCGCTGCGATGTTGATTTCCCTGTTGTTTCATTCGATTTTATGCCAAATTTAGGTTATCCTTTAAGAGTTTGAGAACTTGTTGTTGATGCTCGATGTGATCTTCCACTGCTTGAACCTTAGAATTTTCTCTTAAATATGATGTGGTGGATGGTGGATGCTATCCATAAAGTGCCACAAATGGAGTCATTTTTGTTGCAGTATGGAAGAAAGTGTTATACCAACATTTAGTCAGAGGTAACCACTTGAACAATTGTGTTTGTTTATCATATACAAAACAATGAAGATATCCTTCCAAACATTTTTTCACTATCTTAGTTTTCCCATTAGATTGAGGATGATAATATGAGCTATGAGCTAGTTGAGTACCCAAACAAGAAAATATTTCCATAAAAATTTCTAGTAAAAATGGGATCTATGTCACTTACAATAATCTTTGGGTTTCCATGTAGATTTTGAATTGTTTCCATGAATGCAATAGAAACCGTACTTGCTTTAAATGGATGAGATAATGCACAAAATTATGAATACTTGGTAATTATATCAACTATCACCATGATGATACTCTTTCCTTCAGACTTAGGTAAACATGTGATTAAATTCATTGAAATATCCTACAAACGTTGACTTGGAATGGATAAAGGATTTAGAAGACTTGGGGTCTTAATTGTATCAACTTTATTTTGCAGGAAAACCAAACATTCTGCCACAAAATTTTTAATATCAGATTTAAGGCCATCCCAAGAAATTATTTCTTCACCTTGTGGTAATTTTTTAAAAATCATGAGTGTGATCCTAAGTGAGATGTGTGCAATTCCAAAAGAATATTTTGTTTTAATTGGGAATTATTACAAATATATAAGTGATCACTATACAAGAATAATTTTTCTAGCTAAATGTATCAGATGCATTGGGATCTTGTTGCAAATTTTGAATGAGTGTCAACACTTCTTCATCCTTCTTCCATTCATCCCTTGCTTTGATTATCCATTCTGGTTGGCTAACATAAATGAAGGAAAGCAATGTTGGAAATATGATGCAGAGTGTTGTCCTTGATGGCAACCCACTAAATGAAGATGAAGACATGCGACTGTTGACATGTGTTATCCTTGATGGCAATCCACCTGATGAAGTTATGCTTAACTTGATGGTCTTAGTAAATGATGTAAATCTGATGTGATATAATGTTTGATGCTAAGTGTTGTCCTTGAAAGGCAACCCATCTGATAAAGATGATGACAACTTACTTGATGAAGTTGTGCTTGAGAGAATATGTTCCTGATGAAGAAAATATGATGTTTCTACAGTATGTACAGAAGGCAATGAAGAAAGGAATTCAGAATGTGCTCAAAATATGATGAAAAGAGTATGTATCTTTGTATACGCGGATTGGCCTAAGGGAAGTCGCGTATGCACGCGGAAAATAACGTGCCAAGTCGCGTATGGGAAAAAGCGCTCAAAAAGTGCAAAACCAAGGGTAACCACCATGGTATTAACCCATTGTATTGGGTAATGATCCGCCTAATTGACCCCGTCCAGGTAGTTTTGGGCTTATGGTATTGTTTTGGTCCATGGTATTGAAAAATGGGGCTCATGGTATTGAAAAGGGTAAACCTATATAAGGAGAAGGAATTCATTGTGCAAATTATGAGTGTAGGTGCAAGATGTATGAGCTTGAATGAATACTTCTCTCTGAAGTATATCTGAATGGAAAGGGTTACACTTGAATGATAAATCTGAATGTATGATGCACCAATGATGAAGAAAGAGATCTAGATCTGAATTGCGCTTGTATTTGCTAGATCTGATTATGGAAGGCTTAGATCTGTGATGAGGCGAGCATCCAGGTGAACATATGTCTGAAGCAAAAGGGTAGATCTGAACTGAATATCTGATCTGATGAAGTATGTTGCTCTGTAATGATTGAAGATCTATACGCTACTTTGCCGCGGAGGAAGCGCGTATATACACGGCTTCAGCGAAGAGAAAGCGCGTATGCACAATAAAATATATACTGAGGTATACGTTGGTTTGTGTGGACGAAAGCGCGTATATACGTGACATAAGTGAAGTAAAAGCGCGTGTACAGGCTAAGGTTTTATTTTACACACACACACACACACAGTAAGTATACGGTAGTGATGTATGTTTGTGCTTAAAAGTATGGAAAGGGTTTAGTCTGTAAATATGATGAAACGTGGCCTACAAGTATTGTTCTATTGAAGTTGTTGGATCCAGTGTGAAAATTGATGAAACGTGGTCCAAGGTGGTGCTGAGGGTTGTATCCTTCAGTCAGGGGGTTGTAGCTCCCTTCAGGGTGGTGATAGCAGTCGGGGGGTTAGACTCCCCTTCCACGAGAGGGGCCACGGTAAACGAGCGCGGTGGGTGCAAATGTTGTTCAAGTACGCACCAGCACATATGTTGTAAGGTGTTTTCTCTATAATAAAATATTGAAGGCTGAGCAACTACAGCGGTGGTTTTCTCCCGACTTGGGTTTCCACCTAAAATCCTGGTGTTCATGTGTGATGCTTATGTGTGATGGTTTATTCTGTTCTTACTGCACATGTTTACTGTTTACAGAACATCTTATGAATGAATGATGGAATGATATAAGTGAAGAACTAATGGCATAATTAGATCTCTGTGTATACGCGAGTTTTATAAAGGATATCCGCGTGTATACGCTAGTTGTCTTCAGCAAAGTAGCGTATGGGTTTTAGAGCATGAAAAAGTAAAAAGATTTGATTGTACGATAAATATTTATGATTCACCCCCCTCTCATTATTTTTCCCAACAATTGGTATCGAGGAGCGTGGTCATACTGCACGGAAGCTTGGGTAAACGAAGGAGATCGTAACAATGGGAAAAAGTGAGGAACCTCCACAAGCCCAAATGAAAATGAAGAACTTGGAACTCGTCATGGTCTTTCATAGAACGTCTCGACGGATCTTGAAGAATCAAATAAGAAGAATGAAGAACTTGAAGCAGAAATCATTTCCCTCAAAATAGGTCTCGAAAAATCAAACAAGAAGAATGCAAGATTTGAAGCAGAAATCGTCTCCCTCAAAGAAGATCTGGATAAATCAAATGAGAAGAATGCAGGACTTGAAGCAGAAAACATATCTCTGAAAGAAGATCTCAAAGCATCAAATAAGAAGAATGAAGAGCTAGAACAAACATGTGAAGAAAACGAAAATTGGTTGAAAGAAGAGATCCTAAATCTGAAGGATCAAGTAGAAGATGGAAGAAGGAAAGAAGATAGCATGACAAAGCAATGTCAAGACTTGGAGGTTGAGGTAAATATTCTCAAAGGTAAATTAGAAGAAAAGGTTAAACTTTTAAGATTTCATGATAGTACTAATATCTTGGACAATATTCTGAGTAATCAAAGGTCTCCTGCTATCAAACATGGTCTTGGTTTCCATGAAACTATTAAAGGTGAATCTAGCTCACAAGGTAGTACTAAAAATTCAGAGGTAGTCAATGCAAAACCTGAAGTGTTGAAAGAGACAAAAGGTCAATCAACAATGATGAAATCTCAAAGGAAATCATTCAATAATGTTGAATGTTTCAAATGTCATAATTATGGGCATGTTGCAGCAAATTGCAGGAGCAGATCATTTTAGCCTCAATCAAATAGTTCCTACATAGAAAGGTACTCTGGTTACTTCAAGGGATATTGTTTTTCATGTAACAAGTATGGACATAGAGCAGCTAATTGTAAAAGGAGGAAGAATAGAAACACTCATTATGATTGTTATGTTTATTTCTCTGGCCACATGAGATGGTATGCTTGTAACAAGTATGGACATGTAGAAAAAGAATGCAAGATGAACAGATCTGGGAAAATGGACAATTTTCAGCACACAGTTGGAAAGCTCAAGCAAATTTTGAAAAAGAAGGAGGACCAATCAGAAACGTAGGGAATTCATACCCTACTGCAGTCATCCGCTTCTGGAAGCTTACTTCTCTGATTGACTGCAGGAATGATGTGGGATACATTATGAGATTTAGTAATGTATCGTCACAAGGGGAGTAATGCATGATGACTCTCATGGTTGATTTGATTATTCTGGTTATATGTATTTCTGACAGCGCATCTGATGTGGAAAGTATAGGTACAGGAGGTACAAACTCAGGAGGAAATGAAGGAAGATGAAAATTTTCTATGCTTCACTTTCCATACGCGGGTTTTATTAACAAAAGTCGCGTATACACGCGAGTTTCTTCAGACACAGTCGCGTATGCATTGATGATAAGAAAATTTATCTAATAGCTGAAGATCTGGAGCAGAGGTCCAGGGGGAGCATCAGTCTGACTGCTAATGATTGCACTGTTAACATCATTCTGGTTATACTCATGATAATGAAATGATACATGGGTTCTTGTGTTGAAGATTATGGATGAAGCCTGTTTGCTTGTTGATGAAGAGGATTCATTGTTGAGATGAAAGTTCTATAATTCGGAGATAAGGGCAGTCCATGCAGAGATTGTTGCTGATGACTTGCTGATGAACGTTTTCAGGTTGCACAAATTAAGAAGGAGCACTAGTCCAGGGGGAGTAGCAGGCTGAATTCTAATGATTGCATTGTTGGCAATATGATTGCTTATTCTTGGTTATTATGATACTCGTGCTCAAATGATGATGGCTTGGTACATGGTTTATGATGATGAGATGAACTATGTTTACTGCTTGCTGAATTTTATCTGTTGGATAAAATTGGAAGTCTTATGATTCAGAGATAAGAATAGTTCATGCATAGTCATTACTATGGCTGAGATCTGTTCCTACATATGTTACTTCATGTTAAATCTTAAAGGTCATGGTGATGTAGGATGGTGGTGGACCACATGAATGATTGCTTGACACTTATGAGAAGTTGTTGTTCTGGTATGATAAACTTTCTTGGAAAGATTGTATTGATGTTGCAAAGAATCTGAAGGCTTGGTTACTAATGTGCCTTTGCTACAACCATTGGATGACGCTTGAAGACACAACTACATTGTTCTATCTATCTGTAGTCCAGGGAAGCATTCAAAAGAAGCTGAACACTGTCTTTGCCTCACAGAGTATCAGATCTAGTTAATTTTTAGAAGATGGTAGTGGATACGCGGATTTCCTGAAGCACAGTCGCGTATATACGCGAGAACCTGCACAGAAAACTGCGTATGTCTGATTGCTGACAATTTTTGGTTGAAGTCAGCTCTTTTCAGCACAGCTGCAGTTCTGTTTGTTATATCTGATACTGTTTGGTATCTCTGGTATTGTTCCAGTTCTCATAATTCTTGTTCTATTGATTTGATGAAGATACCTTGATGATTTGTTGGTGAAAGTGTTCAGGATGCACAAACTAAGGGGGAGCCTTAGTCATATGAAAAGGATGCTTGGATGCACAGATTCAGGGGGAGCATTGACATTGCTGAGTATAATGCATTGCTGGCATTATGATGGTTCTGATATATGATCTCTCTTGAGATCTTTTTGGTATTGATTATGAAAAGTCATATTTGTATTTTGATGAAAAGGTCTGGTTGAGACCCATGATGTAAAATTGTAATATTCAGTCATGTAAGGACTTGTCAAATTTGTAAACCCACTTGGTTGGGTAGCTGAGTCAATTTTTGTAAACCCACTTTGTTGGGTAGCTGAGTTGAAATGTGTAAACCCACTTGGTTGGGTACTTGAGTCTTATATGTAAATCCAATTGGTTGGATATTTGATGTAAGTATGAGTCTTTTGGTGATAGGAAGTTCATAGAGTCATGTACTTCATTGAAAAATATTCAGCATGAACTCAGGGGGAGCTTGGTCACTTCAGTATACATCAGTTCTGCAGAATGCTTCTTCTACACGAGGAGAAAAGGGGGTGAGTGTGTTGGTTTTGATCCGCCCGTTGCCCTTGATGTCAAAGGGGGAGAGTGACATGGTGTTTTGAATGAAGATAATGATGTGCCCTTTGCCCTTGATGTCAAAGGGGGAGAGTGACATGGTGTTTGAATGATGCCAAAAATGGAGAGAGTGACATGGAAAATAGGGAGAATGACATGGTGTCATTGTATTCTTAATGTATCTATCTATTGTGGTAACCAAACACCATCATGGTTGCCATCAAGTCCAAAGGGGGAGATTGTTGGAAATATGATGCAGAGTGTTGTCCTTGATGGCAACCCACTAAATGAAGATGAAGACATGCGACTGTTGACATGTGTTATCCTTGATGGCAATTCACCTGATGAAGTTATGCTTAACTTGATGGTCTTAGTAAATGATGTAAATCTGATGTGATATAATGTTTGATGCTGAGTGTTGTCCTTGAAAGGCAACCCATCTGATAAAGATGATGACAACTTACTTGATGAAGTTGTGCTTGAGAGAATATGTTCCTGATGAAGGAAATATGATGTTTCTACAGTGTGTACAGAAGGCAATGAAGAAAGGAATTCAGAATGTGCTCAAAATATGATGAAAAGAGTATGTATCTTTGTATACGCGGATTGGCCTAAGGGAAGTCGCGTATGCACGCGGAAAATAACGTGCCAAGTCACGTATGGGCAAAAGCGCTCAAAAAGTGAAAAACCAAGGGTAACCACAATGGTATTAACCCATTGTATTGGGTAATGATTCGCCTAATTGACCTCGTCCAGGTAGTTTTGGGCTTATGGTATTGTTTTGGTCCATGGTATTGAAAAAGGGGGCTCATGGTATTGAAAAGGGTAAACCTATATAAGGAGAAGAAATTCATTGTGCAAATTATGAGTGTAGGTGCAAGATGTATGAGCTTGAATGAATACTTCTCTCTGAAGTATATCTGAATGGAAAGGGTTACACTTGAATGATAAATTTGAATGTATGATGCACCAATGATGAAGAAAGAGATCTAAATCTGAATTGCGCTTGTATTTGCTAGATCTGATTATGGAAGGCTTAGATCTGTGATGAGGCGAGCATCCAGGCGAACATCTGTCTGAAGCAAAAGGGTAGATCTGAACTGAATATCTGATCTGATGAAGTATGCTGCTCTGTAATGATTGAAGATCTATACGCTACTTTGCCGCGGAGGAAGCGCGTATATACATGGCTTCAGCGAAGAGAAAGCGCGTATGCGCAATAAAATATATACTGAGGTATACGCTGGTTTGTGTGGACGAAAACACGTATATACGCGACATAAGTGAAGTAAAAGCGCGTATGCAAACTAGGGTTTGCTGAAGCAAAGGGTATGAAATATCTAATCTGTTCTGCTGTGTTTCTGCTATCTGATCTGTGTTGATAAGTATCTGTTGGTGATGTATGTTTGTGCTTAAAAGTATGGAAAGGGTTCAGTCTGGAAATATGATGAAACGTGGCCTACAAGTATTGTTCTATTGAAGTTGTTGGATCCAGTGTGAAAATTGATGAAACGTGGTCCAAGGTGGTGCTGAAGGTTGTAGCCTTCAGTCAGGGGGTTGTAGCTCCCTTCCAGGAGAGGCTGGTAAACGAGATCGGGGGTCGTAGCTCCCTTCCAGGAGAGGCTGGTAAACGAGTCAGGGGGTTGGAGCTCCCTTCCAGGAGAGGCTGGTAAACGAGCGCAGGTGGGTGCCTGCGTGCTGGTCAAGTCTGCGCCAGCACATATGTTGTAAGATGTTTTCTCTATAATAAAATGTTGAAGGCTGAGCAACTGCAGCGGTGGTTTTCTCCCGATTTGGGTTTCCACCTAAAAATCCTGGTGTTCATGTGTGATGCTTTGTGTGATGGTTTATTCTGTTCTTACTGCACATGTTTAACAGTTTATTAAACATCTGATGAATGAATGATGGAATAATAGAAGTGAAGATTTAATGACATATCTAGATCTCTGTGTATACGCTAGTTTCATAAAGGGGATCCACGTATATACGCTAGTTTACTGAAGGAAAGTAGCGTATGGGTTTTAAGGAATGAAAAAGTAAAAAGATTTGATTATGCAGTAAATACTGATTCACCCCCCCCCTCTCAGTATTTTTCCCAACCAATTCTTCCACCTCTTCAACCTTTCTTAAGAGTGCATCTACAACAACATTTAGCTTCCCATTTTTTTATATGATTTCAAAGTCATAACCCAACATCTTTGTGACCCATTTTTTTTGTTCTTCTAAAGATAGTGTTTGTTCCAAAAAGTGTTTAAGACTATCACGATCATTTTTTACCTTGAAGTGTCTTCCCATTAGGTAAGGTCACCATTTCTTTAGTGCATATAGTATTTCCACTATTTCCTTCTCATAAATAGCTTTCTGTAAATACTTTCCTTTGATTGGACAACTTTCCAAAGAAATGGGTCTTACTTCTTGTATTAAAACCACACAAATTCCATTTCCTGAGGCACCACATTCCAAAATAAAGGTTTTTGTGAATTTTGGCGTAGCTAATACCGATGCTAGGAACATTGCCTCTTTAAGATGCTCGAAGGCCTTAGTTGCTTCAGGAGTACATGAAAATTCATCTTTATTCAATAATTTTGTTAGAGGTGCTACTATTCTCCCATATTCTTAACAAACTTGCGATAATGCCCTCTTAACACGAGAAATCCTCTCAATTGCTTTATGTTTGTGGGGACTTTCCATTCCCTAATGGCTTTAATTTCATTAGGGTCTACCTTAACACCATCGTGAGATAAAATATGACCCATATATTCCACCTCTTGTACTCCAAAGAAATATTTGGAGGATTTTGCATATAATTGTTTCTCTTCCAAAAGTTTGAGCACCTTGTCAACATGTTGAATGTGATCCTTCTAAGACGTGTTGTAAATTATTATATCATCAAAAAATGCTAACACAAATTTTCTAAGGAAGGGTTTGAATATGGAATTCATCAACCCTTGAAATGTAGAAGGTGAATTTTTAAGGCCAAAAGGCATGACCAAAAATGCATAATGACCCTCATGAGTTTGAAATGTTGCTTTCAGAATATCTTTAGTATTCATTCTAATTTGATGATATCCTGAATGAAGATCCAACTTGGTAAGATAAATTGCTCCATGTAATTCATCTAATGATTCATAAATCAGAGGAATGGGAAACTTATCTTTAATAGTGAGCTTATTTAGCTCCCTTTAATCTGGACACATGCACCATGATCCATCCTTCTTGTGCACCAATATGTCTGGAGCAGAGAAAGAACTTTGAGCAGAGAAAGAACTTATATCAGCCTCATGTTTCTGCAATCATACGTTCAATTCCACTCTTTTGGACATAAGGATATATGTAAGGCCCGATGTTTGGAGAAACACTTCCTGGAATCAAATGAATAGCATGATCATGATCATGAATAGGTGGGAGTCCTTTGGGACTTTGAAACAACTTGGAATGATTGTGTAAGAATTTTTGGAGATATGGAGATATAGATGATTTTGATGTTGGAACATCGAGTGAGCATAATTGTGAAATTATGCCTAGTTGTTCTTTATTCAAAAGATTTTTCATGACATTAGAGATTATTATCTTTCCCAGCTTCCCTTCGATACCCTATAATTCAAATTCCTTTCCTTCCAAAAAAAATATTTAGGAAAAGTTCTTGAAAATTAAAAACTACCATCCCCAAATATGGTAACCATTGTACTCCTAGTACAACATCAGTACCTCACATTGGAATGGAAAGAATTGGACTATTCAATACATATCCCCCTATGGTTAGCTTGATATTATGGCATTTTCTGGAACAATTTATTTTTCCTGCATTTGCAACCATCACTTGAAATTTTGGTGCTAGGTATAAGAAGAAATTCAATTCCTCAGCTACCTTACAATGAATAAAATTATGGGTACTACCTAAATCGATAAACACTATTACCTTTTTCTTCTTGATATTTCCTTCTATCTTAAAAGTTTTAGGAGTGGTAATCCCTGCCACTGTATTACACAATATGGTTAGAATCATTTCTTCTTTCTGTCATGTTGGTTCCTGGTGTATATCCTCTTATTTTAAAGTTTCCTATTCATTTTATTCCTCCTGTTCACAATCTATGTAAAATAATTTGTTCTCAACACGCTTATTACCTTTACTGTATTTTCTATCAAAACTGTAGAAAAGCAATTTTTATCTTTTTTCTTACAATTGTTGTGGTGTCAACCTTGTAGGTTGTGGAAGTCTAGGAGTAGAAACACTTGAATCTTTACATATGTGAGTGGTAAGCTTCCTTGTCGCCATAATTTTACATTCAAGTTCTCTTTCGAACTTGAATTCCTTCTCCAATGGTTCAAGTTCCCAAAAGAAAACCTCATGTTGGATGTTATTGTTTAACGTCCCTATGAAGACATCAATCCCGTGTTCCTCTAGAATACCATTTACCCTTATGTTAGAATTTTGGAAGTCCTCAATGTGCTCCACCATTGAACCCTTTTGTTTGAGATTTATCAATTGGATAAAGAAGGTGTTTCCCTTTGTATCCTCATCACGTGTTATCATTTCCTCCGTAAAAATTGCCCAAGTGACATTTTTTTTACGAGAGAAAAGCCATCAATACCATACAAATGTATTTTGTTCTAAATGTAAAGTTTCAATGCGTACCTTTTGTGTGTTTTTCACATTATTGAGATAAAAATATTGCTCCATCTATAGTATCCATGTTACAAGATCCTTTCCATCAAACTTTCCCATATCAATCTTTGGAATATGGTGGGTCTTAATTCCAGCATTAAATTTTATGAAATCACGATTAACATCTATTTTGTTCTCATCATGAATTTCCTCTACTATATTTTCGCCATTAGGAATCATTTATTATATCAACTTTGTCAAACATTCCATGTGTGATTTTAGATCATTCTTCATGTCTTCCATGTTGTATTTCATTTTTTCTTCTATATTATCAATCTTAGATTCCATTTCATCCATGTTATTCTTTAAACCATCCACCCTAGCTTCCATGCCCTTTTTGAAATCATCCATCTTAGCTTCCACGCCTTTCTTCAAAACTTCCATTTCATTTTTTTTCTCTTTGTGAGAGCGAAATTTGGTGCACTTCCTCTTCTAATTTTGATATATCATGTCACACTTCTTCATCTTCATGAGTCATAGTAGAGTATTCTGAGGGCTTATTGTGTGTTGAATTCTTTTTAGGGGGGATTTTATAACCCAACACTAATATCTATGCTTAAATATGCCCTTGGAATCACTTCAAACTTATTTTTCAAACAATACTTATGCAATTTGAAAACACATACACACCTTTTTATTTCTTTTGAGGAGCTTGATATTGAAACTGAATTATCTCTGTGATTTCAAATCTTCAATATCTAGAATTTGGTCTTGTAGTATCCCTTTGAATATTCTTTCTAATGCCATAGGTCTAAGCTGATTTGGATGCTTCATGGTAAATTTATGCCCAGTCTCCCATAATGACCTAATTATGAACTTTTTGAGTAGAGAGAACTTGTATGGGGTGCCATGTGGCATTGTTTCCTTCTTTGGCTTTGAAATTGATACACAAGAAAATAAAGTTTTTTTTAATTTTGGCCACGTTTTATAGAATTTAAATCTGATTCTCAAAGAGAGAGTTATGATGAGTTTTCCAAGGTCACCTCTCTTAGATGAAATTCGAGAGCCTACAAAAACCCTAAATTCCACAGATCGTATCTCCGAAACCATTGCGAACGAAGGTCTAAATTTTTACAAAAAGTTCCTCAGGATTTCATCTTCGCGTGATAAAAATTTCAGCTTCTGAACCTTTGCATAAAAAAAATTATAGAAAAAATTCGATATGACCTATTTGGAGCAACAAAAACCTAGAATACAAAGCTCTCATACCTAATGTTATGAAACCGACTCCAAAAATAGAATAAAAGAGAGATCAATGCCTTATCAATAATCCAGTTCAGGGAGGTAACCTCCTTTACATTACATAAATGAACAATTATTGGATGATGTAAATAATATAATCCTAGGCAACCTAACAATAATAATATAAGGGCACAATAATAACAATATGGGGGTTGCAAGGGTAGAACAATGACAATAAGGGGGATATACTAACAACAATAAGGGACTACATTAGTAATATAGGGACCTAACAATTTCATATTTTAATAGTTGGGTTATTATAAGACACATGACACTATGATTTTTTAAAATTTGTTATAGGCGAATTTGTTCCCATCTATGTGGGCATATGGACATCATTTTCACACAGAAAATGTCGATAATGGACACATGACAAGAGACTGTGGAGTGGAAGTTGAGTTCGATCAATCTATTTGAGCTAACCATAGTGATCAAAAGCTATAACGAGGGATGTTAGGCTACGTCAGAAAGATACAAGAGATCATTAAAGTGGATTTCTCTTATTTCAAATGTGTTATTTCTAGGTGTAAGTGGCGGGACACCTTTGATTGGAATAATGTAAAGGAATATCGCGATAGTAGGCTGATATGTATCAACTCTAGAAAGATGCAGGATGAAGCTAAGGAGCCCTATGTTTTCCCCAAACACTCCAACTATTTGTTTTTTTACCCAGATGTGTTTGATAGGGATTGGTGGTTTGTAATGAGAAATGACCGTACATAAAAACATATTTTTGAGAAAAATAGTGTTATCATGCCAACTGAGCTGGAAGATAATGAGGGTGATCATGAGCACTGAGAGTAATATGGTACATGTGTTATTTCATCAGTTATACTTTTTGAGATGGGTTTTTATAACGAAGAGGACTTAATTACCTTATAAGTAAGACTCCCTTTTTTTCGAAAAATTATAATATGTATTTTGAATTAATTGGTTTTCATTGTCTTAATGTTAAAAACATTTCACTTGATAACTTTCAATTATTTCAATCTTGAAACAATGGAGTATTGTATAAAGTTCTTTTTTTATAATTTCAATTCCTAAAATAATACAACTACTGGATTGCTTTAAATGTGTATGAATGACATCTTCAAAATGTATACTATTATTTTTGGTATGTAAGCTCATAACAAAATAATGATAATTCTAAACATGAATTCATTTTCATTATTTTCTAAACTTTATTATTGTACAAAAAACAATATTATTCTAGATTTGTTATTTTAAAATTATTTATATTCATACAAATTTACAAATTTACAATTATGTTGATTTGACAATATTTACAGTTTACATTTTACTTATGGTAGTAATTATGGTTCAAAATTAACAACTAATTTACAATTTTACAATTTCACTTACAATTACAATTACAATTACAATCACAATGCATACAATTAGAATTACATTTTTATAATTTTACAAATTTACAAATTTTACAATTTTAATTTAATCATGACAATACATAAAATTACAATTACAATTACAATTTTACATAGAGTTACAAGTAAAATTACAATTAGAATTTATAGAATTACAATTACAATTACAATTTCACAATCTCACATGCAATTACAATTAAAAATAGAATTACAATTTTACAATTTTACATACAATTACAATTAAAATTACAATTACAATCACGATGCATACAATTACAATTTGATTTTTAGAAATTTACAAATTTTACAATTTTAATAAATTTGAATCATGACATGAATACATACAAGTACAATTACAATTTTACAATTTCACAAAACAATTACGTACAATTATAATTACAATTTTACAATTCTACATACAATTAAAACTAAAATTTCAATTACAATCACGACATAATATTTAATAAATATCATGATTTAATATTAAAAATAAACATCACGATCATGATAACCATCGTAAAAACATCGTATTCAACTAAAATATAAATTCAAATTCGCTAACATCATCTAATCATTGTGATCATGATCATCTAACAAATTACAAGCATTGTATAACATCATCACAAAAAAAACATCAAATATACATCTCACGTAAAATAACTACTGTCACATATAAATCTATCTGCAAGCACATTAAATGAACATATCTAACATGACCTAACAATATATACATCATGATGAACACCAACATGTAAATTAAGTACATGAACATGAAAATAAAATACATGGACCATATATATATATATATATATATATATATATATATATATATATATATATATAATGTCAAAAATATACAATTGTAATATAACTGCATATAAATGTCAAATATCTAGTGGTACATCATTACTAGTACTAGTCGACGTTTTCTCAATCGATGGTGTAGCCTCATGCTCAAAGAGACGGTATGCCTGCTTAGGAGGTGCCTGTTGATCAACCGATGGTGAAGTTTGCTCAGGAACTTCCTATTGATGACTCGTTGATGGAGTATCTTGTTCATATGTGGATGGTGCGACTTGTGATGATGGACCTGCCTCCTCATATGGACCTGCCTGCTCAGGACTAGGGGTCTCCTAAGATGGTGTAGAATGCTCAGACGATACTCACTGATCAGGATTGGATGCTCATTGCTCATTGTTATCTCCACTGAGAGGTGAAGGAGGAGGAGGTGGAGTACTAGAATGATGATCTCTACCCTCATGATCATGATCATCAGATGAGGCGCTGCTTTTTCGTTCACCTCCATGAAGCTTACCCCTCCTAGCCTGTGGTACTACTCTTGAAGCTCCAACAATATGACACATGAGGGTCAACATATCGTGGGGATTTCCTCTCCAAAGTTATGTGAGCCTACAATTATCCTGAATCTCTCTAATCATAACTGAGCAGACTCCCTCATAAACTAGTAGTTGAAAAAGTTAGTTGCCTAAATCCATCCTAAATCGGGTGTTAGGCATATGCCTCAGTCCCACATGTATCTGCACCCGATCAAGATTAGGTCTATAACCCCAATCCTCCTCCTCTACCATATCGTCATCAACATCTACATTTGGATCATTCAAAGGGGGTCTAATATTATCCCCAACGAATGTCCCAATATCTACAAAATATATAGTATGCAAAAATAATTTTAAATTTTCGTTAAACAAATTAATAAAACAAGTTAAAGAACGTGTTAGAATAAACTTGATAATTCTAATTAATTATTAAAGAAAATCAAATGAAGCTATATTGATTTAAAGAAAACACTAATATTACCTCTCGCATTTGGCGGCTCATCCTGTCTGAAGAGGATTTTTTTAGACCCTTGCCAATCCAAACTAGCATATGGACATGGCACCAAAACGAAGGAGTGATCATCAACATTGGATAGCTACTCCATCACATCAGGAGATATCCTGGCGGGAAAGTCAGATTTGCCCCTCTTAGGCATCATTTGGCCCCACATCTACATTTGTACATGTAGCATCAGCCTGCGAGGCTTCTGAACAAAAGTAGGCATTGTCTCTTGAAACCTCTGAAAAAATAAAAAAAATAACTCTGAAGCAAAAGGGAAGGTCAACCTCCCACATTTCTGAGAACGATATCTCTCTAATGCTATACAAAACTTTTGCAAAAAAATTGCATATTTTCTCAGAAGTTTTGGCGCCTGGAATAAAGATTCAACATAAAATAAAAGTGGGAAACTAATATGTTGTGCGTCACAAGTATAGTGTGCAATGGTCGTCAATAGTAATGAGAGGTATCTCACCTCCTTTGCACCAAATGAAGCAATACGTAACTAACCACTCGACACCTGAAAATTTGCAGGAGAAACTATATCACCCCTAATATATCTCTAGGAGTATGCCAAATGACTCCCTGCTTTATAGATGATGGGGACATTTTGGAATTGGGGAAAATCCCCCCTATCCTAGATAGGCCAGTAATAAAATATATTTCGTCCTCAGTGGGCACATACCACTAGTCAGTACTAACCCAGAAAGCTTGTTGGTGGGTATTCCACCTGAGGATGAGTTGTCCCAATAACCCACTATGGCCCTTCAAGGATGTAGCCTCCTCATAGAACTTGATTATGCCTACCTCTCTTAGGAGAAACTGGGTGGGTGCCATAATAGGGTGAGGGTACGTATGTCTCTCCCTCTCTCGTTCCTCCCACAGGTGAATCATGTTATACTGGTCCTTCATATGATCTTCCTATTCCCTTTGTTATCTCCATTAACATCACTAAATAATTCACATATTAAATAAGTTTTTTTAACTAAATGAGACATGTATAAATATATATATATATATATAATAATAATAATAATAATAATAAATAAATAAAAAAGGTTGGTGTGCCCAAAAAAATAGTCACGCACCGGTACTGGTGCGTAAGTTTTTATCGCGCACCACTCTTGGTGTGCATGAAAATTGTTCACCCACCACAAAACATAAAATATACTTTTATGCAGTGTGTTGAAAAAAATATCTTCCCCGGGGTGGATAGTTAGGTGAACGCACTTCCCAACAATAATTCATGGTAAATGAAGCGGTCCTCTAAATGACTGCATCGTTGACCATATATTATTGTCTGGCAGGTGGTGCGTTGACCAAAATATCCACCATGGGGCAGATCGTTTGATCAATGCATCGACCAACATCATTACATGGTCAATGATGCGGTCCTATAAATGAACGCGCCATTAACTAAGGACTGATGTTAGGAGGGTGGTGTATTGACCTAGCTATTTTCCCCCGGGTGCATAGTTTGGTCAATGCATCACTCCCCTAACACTTGTACATATTCAATGGTGTGGTCATTTAAATGACTGCACCACCATGTAAGTTTTAAGAAAAAAACACGATGTGTATTTTTCGGTACCACATTGGAATTCGGTGCGATATCCATTAGAACCGTTCGTAGTGTGGCCTGTAAATTTACAGGAAGCATCACGAATGGTGTGAGAAAAATGGTTGCAGCGCACCGCAAAGTTTTTTTTTTTTTTTTGGTAAATTTTAAGGATTTTTACAAATATAATCCTCTAAAATTTTTAGTTATTGAGAAAAAGGTGAAATACTTGTACATTTGCGTGTCGAGGAGGCATATTTGTTGAGGAATTGGAGAAACCAAATTTTCCCACTCTTTTCGAAAATTTGAACTCCACAAGGTGGGAAATGGATGACAACAGTGTGTGTAATGGGATCACCGAACATTGTGCACCTCACAAAATATAAATTCACAATGGTGCTTGAGAGTTCTAGAGCACTGAGGAAGTGAAAATGCCATTATTTCGGCTGGTAATTTATTTTATTTAACATTGTTTTGGTGCATGGGTTTTAAGACACACTGAGCGATGAGCGAGTTTTTGAGACGCATTGGGCCTATTTATGCATAGCACACTGGTTCTCTATAGTAATTAGATGCACCAGGTGGGTTTTTATGAAGATCACAATGTCTCGGTGTGGTAATTTTTAGTATGTATCGGTGTGTTGTGAGTTAAATGCACTAATGCTGTTTATGATGAGAAACGCATCGAACAAAAAAAAAATTGCAAAAAACGCCACCCGCTAAACTCCTCTAGAGACCTTCGCTACAAATGGATATCTGGGTTAATTTTATAATGGGTTCCTCAAAAACATTCACTAGAGGGTCTTTTCCTTGTAGTGTCAAGAGGAAAAAAAACACAACTATCGTTAATTAATTACTAGTTACACTTCTACTTTACGAGATCGAAAGCCAGAATCGACTCTATTTTTTTCAAAAGAAAAAAACACAAGGACCTTCATTAAATTTCTAGTTACACTTCTACTTCACGAGATGGAAAGAAAGAAGTGACTCTAAACTGATATGTTTTCACCTTCATGGTTTTTTCAAAACTTTATTTTTACATGGCGATGCTTCTCATACTTCTGCACCTCACAATGATTCATTGTTGTTTCTGAAATTCTAGCCACACACACACACAAATATATACATACATACATACATACATACATACATACATACATACATACATATATATATATATATATATATATATATATATATATATATATATAATATGCTATATTTTTATTGTGAAAAACAAAGTACAACAATAAGTTTATTTTCTATAAATTCCCCACAATATTTTAGTGGAACTCCTCTCCTTCACAGGATGTCCGCAACTCGGTTATGTTCTTTGTAGATGTGCTTGTAAGATATTTTTTAGAAATAAGTGCATCAAATTATGGAACAATGGTTGATGAAATTCATTATGCCCTATGAGCCAATCAATGATGCCTTTTGAATCTCCATGCACATGTAAAATATCGATACCCGTAGAAAAAATGAGGATGACCCTTAAAGCAATGATTTATACATGGTTGTTGATACCATTTCCACCCTCCCACTAGAAATGGTAGTATATGTCCTACTCTATTACGTTGTAAACAACACATCAACACTTCCTTTGAGAACATGCACGATATAGAATCCAATGAGGAAGTTCCTCCATATGTCGCTTATTTTGATCGATCTATTGTTCTATGTCTTCGTAGTTTGATCAATATCTTGTTCTATATATTCTTTACTAGACTAATTTCTACATTATATGCCACGATATTAATCACGATATTCCTAACATGAACAACTTTTTTATCAAAGATCTTGGAATTTCTATTCCTCCAAATGCCTTAGATTATGTATAAGGACATAGTACAATGTTTTTTTGTGTCCCAAACCAATAATGAATACAATACTCCAGTGATCACTCCTTTTGTATCTAATATATGTTTAATGAATGTAAAACCATAAAATATACCACTAATGCAAAGCGAACATTTAGAAATAAATACCTCACATATTTAGCATCATTCATACGCATAGGGAATATTATAGGACCGGTAAAACCCCTATAACGAAGGTTCTCCCATGTGATAATTATGTTTTGTACAAAAAAATAGGAGAAACATTTTAACTTCTACGGGATCTCCCAATACCAAGATAATTGAAAATAGGACCTATTTTTGGGAGCAACAATGGCCAACAAAAATATATTATATATCTCTCTCACCTCTATTTGACCCTTGATTATATGATCATCCCATATCAATTTATCATTGTGCTCAGATATAAGAGTGATACATGCAACACAAAGTTGTGTGATGTAATTCCCCCACTCTAATATACCGGTTAATCCAATCTCCGAAAATGGTAAAGAAATTCTAGAAAATGTTTCTAAAGATGAAATTACATAACTTTTTTTTATGCATTTGACATGTGGTAACCGAAAATTACAGAGTCAAATAATAAGAGGCATTCTTCTTTTTTTCAAAAGAAAAAAATGGAACCTTACTTCATTCAAATGTGAATGTTTTACATTGACATGTTACTCTAATCCCATAATATTTATCTATGAGAATAATATCATGTATACACAGATATCTAGAAATAGCTGAAAAGTATAGAGGACACAATATTTGTCTCACTTCAACATGCACATGAGTAGACCTATGTAGAAAGAACAAAGGCAACACTGAAAGAAAATACATGGTCCAGAATAACCAAGCTATAGGAGAAAACTAGTTCTAAGCAAAGGGAATAATACTCAACACATATAGTCATTTGTGTGGAAAAGAACAAGAAAAGAAAAAAAGGAAAGCCAATGATCAGAAAAATATCAAAAGTAGATCATAAAATAATCTCGAGTGCTCCCCCTACCATAAACCTCTAGATCAAAGATCATCAAGATAGGGGGAAAAGGAAGACCTCATTTAGAGAGAGTATTGGCCACATATTTTTTCTCCTTGTATACATGTTGAAAGGAGACAATATAGAATTATGACTATAGATATCAGATCTGTTGCATCTAGTTACAAAGAGAGGAAACCTCCAGAGAAGTTTTCTCATGTATATAATTGATCAATGTCATAGAGTAACCCACTATTAGAATGTTGTCAATTCAAACCAAAGATGAAACTTTTAGAGCACCCCATAATGCAATCATTTCTGCTCTGTAGCTATCCCCATCACCTCCATGCCAATGAAAAATGTATCATGTTGTGGGGTCCATAGAAAGGGAAACCCCAAAACCGCATTTTCCTTTAGAAGTAGCTCCATTTAAATGGTATATGGGTAAGATATTGTCTAGGTCAACCAGGGATATAGACCTTCCAAAATCCATGTGGAGACAAGGACTGATTTCTTGGAAATATGCTACGATACTAAGGGCAACAATATGAACGAAAGGTTGTTTATCTTGGAAAATAAGCATGTTCCTAGTGCATAAATTTTCCCACAGAACATATAGGGGGGAAATCTTGTATGCCTTGGAATGTAGTGACCAGGAGGAGAAACAACCAAAAATAAAATCAAAGTCACGAGACATAAAGGCACCAAGGAGAAAGGAGACCTCCAACCAAATAGCTACAGAAAAGGAGAATTTTATAAAAATGTGAGTGTAGTCCTCTATATCCCACCCACAAAGGAGACGTCTTCCAGGGCCCATGAAGCCCTTCTTAATTAGTTTCTCCCATGTCAAAATATAGTTATACATAGACAACCATGAGAAACACGTGATCTTTAGTGGAGCATCTCACTTCCATCATATCATAGAACCCTTCAAAAAACATAGGAATTGCGAGTTGGAAATAATATGTGCATAGAATTCATTGAAAATAATGAGTCATACCCGACATGGCCACCCCACATGAATCGGTTATATCACAAAGAGGGACAAATTATAGAGACGTAGAGAGATCGATGAAATTCATCCCATTCCCTACCAAATTATCTGGAAGTCCAATCTACCAAGTGTGTGGCCAAACAAGAGTAGCATTGGGGAGACATACCCTCTCCCAAAGTTTAGCAAGGGTTTTAATCCCTAGTGATTTCAGAAAATATATCATGGGAGACAAAATTATATGGCATTCATTCATTCCTTTAATGAAATCTAGGCCGAAAATTATTTTTTGACTATCCCCCACTATCCACCATAAATTGCTGCATAGCCATGGGATTTCCCGCCGAAGATTACACCAAATAATATATGCACCAAATGTGGGAGGTGCCCTAGCAGCCATCGAGTCCTCCATACTTGCCTAGGATATATATTTTTTGAACATAATTTTCTACCTCATTCCCTTACCATAAAAAATCCTTTAGAGGGATGAGGAAAATACAGAAATATTAAAACATCGGGAATCAAGCAATTTCCATCAACCAATTTGACACGCCTCGATATGGTGCATAAGATGACAAGTTGTGTATTTTTCTTAGGCATGGTCTTGACCATAAGCAATGATAGTTTATATGTTGCGGGTGATGGACTTTGGGATATAAAAGAGGTGCATCAATAATACCGGAATTATCTATAGAATTTTTTTTATGAAGGTAACCTAGCCTCCCATTGTGAGCCATCTAACATGGAGCATATATATTGATCCAAAATAATGAAGCAATTTCCTAATGCACTTCCGAGCCATGATCATCAGTGATTAATTCGGTTTTGGATGAATTAATGATTATTCCAGATGCCTTGCCAATTTTATCAAAAAACTTTTGAAAATATTCCCATTCAATGATCTCAGCAGCCCCTGTGCAGAACACATCATCGACAAACATAAGGTGAGAAACCTCGCATTTTCTTGTGATCTTATAGCCAATAATTAGTCTAGATTCCTTCGAGGCATTTATACCCCTACTGAGTGCACCCATAACCCGGATGAAAAGTAGTGGGGACAAAGAGAAACCCTACATGAGCCCCTCAAAATTTTAAAAAATTATGTGGGTTCATCGTTGTTGAGGACAGACATAGATGTGGATTTGGTGCAGGTCGTGAGTACATGACAAAGTAGGAATCAAATTTTATATAAGATCATTGTAACAAATTCCTAAGCAACACATTCAAATGCATGCTTAAGATCAATATTCATGAAGAATTATTTTATCTTCCTTGATTTAACTGAATGTGTTTACTCTTGTGCAATAGCAATGGAATCATGGATTCTCCTGTTAGACAAGAAGCCATACTACTTCAACGAAATATAAGGTGAAATAATCTTCTTTATCTTATTAGTGGGGATTTTAGACATCATTTTAGATATATAATTACAAATAGGAAAAGCACTTTAGTTAGAGAAAAATAAACAGTTTGATTTCTTGGGAATTAAGGTAAGGAGAGTAGAATTAATTGCACCTATAATGTACCCATAAATTCTCATAACCTCCGTCATTTTGACCAGCTCGGTTCCCATCAACTCAGAAAATGTTGAAAAAGGTCAATGGGCTAGCCATGAAGACCAGGAATCTTGTGTTTGGCTAAATAATTGATCAATTGTAGAAGCTCTTCTTCACTGATAGGAGTTTCTATAATTTCAATTTCATCCTCTTTGAGCATCACCATGAACAAATAGAAAAGATCTATTTTTTCTGTGATGTAGTCTACTTCCCCATCCATATATTACTGTGTAGAATAATGAAAGGCCTCTAGTTTAATATATATAATAGAGGAGAAAGTATTTCCTGAATCATCTTGCATGACCCAGATGGAATTTATTTGTCTCCGTTTGGATGTAGCACAATGAAAAATTTTAGTATTACAGTCCCCACCTTGAATCCATGGAAGATGACATTTATACCTCTAGTCCTTGTCCTATACCTTCAGGAATTTATCCTGCTTAAGTGCCAAATACAATGTTTCCTATTGCTGATGTAGAGAGAAATAATCTAGAGGGATTGAATCTGAGAGAAGAGAAATTTCGACCTCAATTGATTGTAGCTCCTTTTTTCATATTTATTTCGCGATTGTATATCCAAAATCTAACTTTTTATTTTAGTCACATGAGCTTGTTCCAAACCTACATAATGTGATTATTTGTAGCATGAGGGACATCAGAGGACCATGATTGATGGACCAACTACCGGAAGTCAGGTTCATTTATCCACATCAGATGGCATTTGAAGCGGAGAGTCTGATGATCCATATCATCAAACCATTCTAGTATTATAGCATCATGCTCAGATATGTCAGAGAAAAAATACCATGAGTGAATCTCATTCATCCTAAGGCATATATGAGAATCCAAAAAGAATCTGACAATTATTTTTGAAGTTCCCTCCACCCCAAAGTGATTTTTCCTCCATGTTGGACACAATGGAATCAGTATAATGTCTCTAAGGAGCTTGGGTTGAAAGAAATATTTAAAATGACTAGCCAAGGAATCCTATTTGCACCTTTGTCTCTAGCATTCCACGGTTTCCATAGTGAAATTAAGAGCCCAATGACGATCAATGGTTTGATATATAGTAACCTATTGGCTCGAGGGGTCCTGACCCAGGTTCGGCGATTTAAGGTTTGCCAACAAACTCCTATACTACTAGTCCTTTCAGAAATGGCCCATAGGGCAAACCAAGGTCTCACCCGAAGTAGTATGGGAGGGTGTTGAAACTGGTTTTCCACACCTACAGAGAGAGATAAGGGCAATAAAAGGGGGCACCTTCAGATCTATCAGTCTTACACTAAAAAACCCCATAACCCAGGATCCATAACAATAGATCCAGAAGAATACTTCACAGAAGATATCAATTAACCAATCAATTACGTAAACCAGATCCATGCATTCAAAACATCGCATCCATGTGCGTAGAATTAAAAATCATAACCACAAAGATATCTTTAAGAAATAAATGCAACATAGAGATCGCAAAATAGTCTTCTCATGAAATTATAACCAGATTCCACTTACATACTACTTAATCGGCCTGCACACACAGCTAGCGGGGTCCACACACAGCAAGACTCAGGTTCTCCATGCACACATCCAACAAGAGCCCTTACCCAGAAAATCGACGCAACATATTCGCAGTTTAGAACTCAATTCTATCTATATGCTCTTCTACTTCTAGACTCAATTTACTCATCTATTTATAGCATACTAGCCTGCGCCATCCTATAGTCCACAAACCGTGGTTTGCAGAACCTTGGCTTACCCTTCTGACCCATTAAAAATGATTGGGGGTTTTTGACCCATCCTAACCCCCTGCGATGGACTAAATATTGCAAAATATTACAAAATTGGAAAAAAATAAGGTAAGGAGACCCTGCTCCAAGAGTCCCCCAACACAATCTTGTGACTCATCTCGAGTCACAATGCGGGTGAGATCTTCATCCTATCTTTGAGTTATTCCATGGCAGAAGTAAGTGGAGGCAATTGCGCAGTGGCCGTCTACGTGATCTCCACCAATTTCTGAGATGTTGGTCCTTCAGTGGGAGCAGCGACACTATCAAGAGCCTGGTTCAAATTTCATACCGCACCATCTATTTTCTGTGAAAGCTTAACGGCGTCCCCTAACGAGGGTGTAAAATGGTCACTAAGGATCTGCGTTTTGCGTTGGAGTGCAAAAATGTCAGTGCAAAGTGCATGGCTGGTTTGAAGTCAGGCAAAGCACTGTAATGGAACAAGGGTGGACATCGTAGCTTCTAGCTTCTCAATGTCCCATTCCTTCTGAGTCAATTCCTTATCAATCTCGCAGAGGAGAGGATCGTACTTCACCTGGGACCAAATTTCCATAGCATTTTCAAGCAGAGTGACACCCTGATGGATTTGTGTAGTGATAGTAGTCATGGCCTCTATAATTAGTGCATCTCGCTGGGTATGTACCTCCAGGGGGGTTTCATGTTGGAGCTTTGCCTGCAATGAGGAAATCTAAAGTTTGAATTCGGCCCTGACAATTGATACCTCAATCGAGGATGCCTTCAAGGCATCGATAAGTACTTCGACCTTGGATTGGGGTTCAGTAGAAGCAGGAATGACTCCTAGCATATCTTCATATAGTCGATTGAGGAGTTTTTCCAAGGCAACTTGTTGTGCGATAATGGCGACATGCGTAACCTTGATCTGGGCAGCTTCAACAACATGGGTTGCAATAGTCTGTTCGGCCTCGCTGAAGTGTTGTTGGGCACGGAGCTCTTGGTGCTACAATTAATAGGTGATAGTGGTAAATGGCACATGCAGCTGCTCGTTGGTCAGTCGACTAACATCAAGGTCGATCAAGCATCCCTGGACTTGGTTGCATAGGTCAGCGGGCTCCATTGTAAGGGCATCACCTAAGAGCTGGCGGAGTCAGCTATCCGCAATGGTTGTTAGGGCTGTAACGGGGCCCTGCTGGCCCTACTATCCCATTTGATGCTTGCTCGCTTGATTCTATCTCCTTTGATATATGCTCGCTTGATTCTGACTCGTGTGATCTATGCTCACTTGAAGGGTGTCCACTTTGAGCCGGAGGGCACGCAGTTCTGTCTGTAAAACTTCCATCTCAGCCTTGTGTTGTTTTTCCCAAGTAATCCATTGATCGGTAGCCGCTGTGGTGACCACATCAACAATCTTGTCTAGATTATCCTCTGTTAGGGTAACCTCCATGTTGGTGCCAGTCTTAGTGGCTTTACACTTCTTGCAGGGCCCTTGAGACGATCCGCAGGGCCGTTTGAGACTCTATAAGACTGACATACCTACATTTTATTCATCGTTTATGTTCTGGTCTGGCGGGGAATCTAGCTTAAGCTGCATGGTAGTACTTCTAGGGGTCGACGATGGCATGATGGTAAGAAATTTTGGTGTCGTTGCTGAGCTAAGAAAAATGGTGGGCTTGGATACTGCATGGTGGCCAGACGTACCTGCGGCATCAAGGCCGGTGGGCACGGCGGAAACCTTCCACTCCACTGGCCAAGTACCTATGACCTACTCAATTTCAGCCTCGGTAGTCATATATGGAAGACTATGCCAAGTATGTTCCTGATGAACCTGAATTTTCACATTGTGTATTGTTACCCGAAATGTAGCAATGTGCTTATACTTGTGATAAACAGTTGGGGATAGGCATGTTTGGGAATCAATGGCTTCCGAGATAGCACCATCGTAGATTAGCAAGAAGGTCTTATTTTCCTGAATCTGCTGGGGGTCCTTGGAATCATAGAGGTTGGAAAACCATTCCCCTTCGCACATGCCAAGCTCTAGAGGGGGGAAAGACTACTTCTTCCGAAGTTTCCTAGGAAACTAATATCAGCAAGATCAACAATGAATAGTAGAATTATTTTCCATGCTCCTGAGCCTCAACCACATCGTCAAGGAATTCTTCTACCAAGTATTGGGACTCGTTAAAGAAGAGGCCCTTTTCACACCGGCCCATGACTTGAATTACATGATCAAGGGTGGTTGTTTCCTGACATTTTCGCGTCATCTTGTGACATTCCTCACAATCCTCAAAAGTCCCCTTATGGTTTTTCCACCACCGTGCAGTGGTCGCAACAATGGCTAGGTTAAGCGCCCACATTCTCCATTCCCTTGGGACTTCTGCTTCAAATGCTCTAAGGAAATCCATAATACTACCAGAATTGTTAAAGTAAGGCAACTCCCTTACCTCTGAAGAGATACACTAGAAATGTTTTGTGATCCTAAGACATTGTAGTGCAGATACATCATGCAACCAGTTTTGCCAATTTTCGATCTCCTCGTTGGAATCAGAGATGATTTCACTGTATTTCTCCCAGCACAACATGCCATCAGTCATAAGGTTAATCCAATCCTCATCCCGTGTAGTTAGTTTATAGATATGATCAATGTCATCTTCTTCGTGCACGGGTTCTGTATATCGTTCTCCCTTTGCTGGGTCTAAAGGGACTATTACTCTCGTACCCTCATTCTAAAAATCCATGGTCCTTTTCTTCAAGTTGATAATTCCTCCCATGTTTATAGCCCAGTCTAGTCCTGGGAGTGCAGGATAGGGGTTCGCATCCTCTTCAATATGGATTACTTCAAAATCTGCATATACGTTAACCCCTGCGATATCTACCATAATCTTTGATAGTGATCCCAATGGTATGATATTTTGTTGGTTAACCATGCGCAACTATATAGTAGACCATTCTAGCTTAGGTTCTCCCATCCTCTACCATGTTTTTTTGGGCAGGACATTTGCATCGAATCCCAGATCCAGGATGACCTGATCCATTTCATAATTTCCAATTTTCGTAGTTAGCCACATTTATCAACAAATGTGTTTCTTATGCTTGTAAATTTTGTAGACATCTTTAACTTCTTATGGGGGTTTAGTATTTTCCACGTAGTTGTCTATCAATGCTTGAAGATTTTCTATTCCGTTCTAGTTGCGTCACAACTTCATACATGCCTGTAGGAATGGTTTAACTTCTCCATATACTTTTAGGTTTGTTGGAGCTTTGGAGGTAGATGCCTCTTCTTTGGTAAAAAATTTTCAAGCCTCTAAGAAGGTCTCTTTCTCCTTTTGTAGGTCGAGGCTTTCCTTTTTTATAGAGACTTTTTAGATGAGGGGTTTAGTCGTAGCTATTTTCTCAGCTCTTCCCGTAGCCATGCCACTACATGTAATGAAACTAATATGGGCTCCTTATCATGTTGTTCTGCCTTAATCCTTTGTACATTCTGTGTTGGTGTCTGCTATTTCTCCTACATATTTGCTATCAATATAGACAATCTTCAATTACATGATCCAATTGTCTGCAATATCTAAAAGATTGTTGTACAGGTTTCGGATAGTCCCTTACGAAGTGCCCTACTTCTCCACAATTATAACAGATGAATTTCCTTCCTCCCTGACCTGTGCTTCCACCTCTCCCCCCGCTCCCCCTCTGGGAGGGGAGCCTCCTCATCCCAAGGGGGATAGTGCTGATGAAGGGTCAACTTGTACCCTGTACACGTTTCCTCGATTTATCATTAAGTCATATGTCCAGTAGTTGTGTTCGTCATGTCCCACATATGAGGAGAATCAGCACCATTTTTTCTTCAACTCTAAGACATAGGCACCTAGACAGGGGCAGTGGTTGGTGTCATGTAGTCTATCTATGCAGCATTCAGTGCACCATAACATGGGGGCGATTGGTCCCGTAGCCTCTTTAGGGTGCAACGGGTTAAGCCCCCTAGCTTGCATGTAGTCTACCAGCAGAGGGCACTGATCCTTGGTGTGGCCTGACACTGTTCATTCTATACACCAAACATCTAGACTAACTTCTTTTCCTCACTCCTTTCGGTAATTATATATTTTGAGGTGCATTTCCTCCAGCTGTCCCTAGATCTGTCCTACCCCAAACTCGGAATCATCTCTTGGTGCAACTTCTAGATTCATGGAAATATCCAAGGCTTTCTCCTGGGTATCAATCGCTTGCTGACCCATAAGCCCACGCAGGTGAGGTAATAACATGGAAATGAACCATTCCTTGTGTTTTCTATCCTCATACTTGATTTTTCCATCTCTGATAACCTTCTTTAGCCACTGATCAACCTCGCATACCGACTCAGTGGGTCCCTATTTAAATTCTTTCAATTCAACCACCAGTTGAGCGTAGGACATAGGTTTCCGAAACTGTTTTTTTAAAGCATCCTTAATTTCTTATATTTATGGATCCGTATGTTGGCCTACGTACCCCATTAACCAATCCAATGCCCTTCCTTCAAAGGCAAGGGATAGTTGTACCATTTTTACAGCATCGTTAGCAACATCCTGCATAGTCCAT